>LPNX011123297.1:78739-127206 GCA_001517045.1 Pseudotsuga menziesii | reverse complement strand
CTGGTCCCCTATCCAGTTGAGGTTAGCTAACCAGCAAAGGATTGTGCCCCTAGGAAGATTCCTGAGTGTCCAAATAGATATTGACGGGGTCCGTACTCTCGCAGACTTTGAAGGGATTGAGATGATTGATGACAACAATCCCTATCCTGCCTTGTTAGGAATCGAATGGGAGATGGAAAATGTTGCAGTCATTCACCTAAAGAAGAGACAGATGACCTTCGAAGGGAAAGACTTGTGAGTCATCCTACCCTTGGACCCCCCACAAGGAGAAAGGTATACAGAACCACTATGGGACGAAGATCAGAATGATTCGGAGATCATCTACAATATTACTGCACAGGAAGAAGCTTATGAGGGCCCTCTTGCTGTGGGTTGGGAGTCTGGTAGCTCCTGTATGACCGACTCTGAGGACGACTTAGAAAGTTGGAAGAACCGATTATATGAGCTCCATGGGCACAGAAGTACCAGACCTACTAAATCCCTCAGATGGCTCAGTTCACAACCAAGCGCTCTACCTACTTTTGATGGTTCGACAGACCCTGACCCATTTCTCGTACAATTCTCAGGCCAGATACCTGAGTCACAGAAAATGACCTCTCTGGTGTCAGCACTCAGAGTCACAGCGGCCAGATGGTGGAAGAGCCATAAGCCACAGATTCCTAGCTGGGAATATTGTCAGAGGCTCCTTCACCTGAGATTTAAGGACCATCCTGAGGAGGTGCGAAGCAAGTTTGATGGAAAATCTAGTCCCCAAGAACATTCAGCAAAATGCTATGAGGCGTGGAAGTATGTACCTCAGGACGAATGGGCACATAGATTCGTCCATACACTGGAACCGATAGCTCAGAACTGGTATGAGGAAGCTGAGCTCCGCCTAGATACTGTAAGTTGGGACTGTCTTGCCCATAGTTTTATACATAATTTTTCTACTAATGATGTCTGCCCAGCTCTAGATGCATCTATCAGGATAATCCATACCAAGGTCTTTGATGACCGAGAAGTAGTAGAACATCGACCTGATTGGACAACGCAGGAAGCCCATGCAGTAGAATGTTATAAATTCGCCATTGAGGAGGATGAGGACCCGCGCAATATCGCTATCCCTGAGTTAGAGGGATGCTGCGATGTGCATGGACTAGCATTCGAAGCCCCAGAAGTGACTCAGCCCCTAAATACGTGCATAGTTAACATTGGATCCGAAGAACAACCTAAGTTGGCCACCATTGGTGACTATTGGGATGATGAGATGGTCAACAAGGTAACCCAACTCCTCCACAAGTACCAGGATCTCTTTTCGATGAAGTTCTCTGAAATGAAAGGTATCCTGGGTGATATAGGCATCATGAAGATCCCTTTGAAACCTGATGTGAATCCTGTGAAGCAACGTCCTTATAGATTGAATCCGAAGTATAAAGATAAGGTTAAGGTGGAGCTGGAGAAGATGCTTGCTGCAGGAATAATTGAGTCGGTTGAGGAATCTGAGTGGGTCAGCCCTATGGTGGTATAGGAGAAGAAGACTAAGGGAGAAATCCAAATCTGTGTCGACCTAAGGAAATTAAATGATGCCTCTCTGCATGATCCCTTTCCTACCCCTTTACAGATGAAGTGCTCGACAATGTTGGAGGTCAAGAAGTCTACTCTTTTACTGATGGGTTTTCTGGCTACCATCAGATCCGAATTGCTCCAGAAGACCGACATAAGACAACCTTTGCTACCGAAATGGGATCCTTTCAGTATATTGTTATGCCCTTTGGGCTGAAGAATGCACCTGCTATATTTTCTAGAGTTGTCATCTCTGCGTTTAAGGAATATATAGATAAATAATTAGAAGTTTATTTTGATGATTGGACTATTTTTGGGCTAGTAAAATACCATCTCACTAGTTTGAGACTTATGTTGAACAAGTGTAGACAGCACCAGATTGCCTTGAATCTAAAAAAGTGTATCTTTTGTGCCCCTTTTGGAATTCTGCTTGGTCACGTTGTCTGTAAGCAGGGATTGATGATGGATCCTGCGAAGATAGCTATTATTGTAAACCTGCCACCCCTGAAGTCCGTCAAACAACTTCGCATGACACTCGGTCACACTGGTTACTACAGGAAATTCATCCAAGGATATGCTCAAATTACCGCTCCGATGGAAAGGCAGCTGAAGAAAGATATTAAGTTCGAATGGATACCGGAGTGCCAAGCAAGCTTAGATATTTTGAAGGAAAATATGGTCACTGCCCCTATTCTAGTATTTCCTGACTGGAACAAAGAGTTTCATGTACATGTCGACGCATCCTCCATTGCTCTGGGGGTGGTATTGGCTCAACCAGGCGCAGGTCAGATCAACCACCCTATTTCTTTTGCCAGTAGAAAATTATCCACTGCAGAGAAAAATTATACTACAACAGAGCAGGAAGGCCTCGCTATGGTGTATGCACTACAGAAGTTTCAACATTATCTGTTAGGATCTCATTTTAATATGTTTACTAACCATTCTGCTTTGAAATATTTGGTTAACAAGCCTGTGCTAGGAGGAAGAATATGCAGATGGTTGATTCTGTTCCAAGAATATGACTTCGATATCATAGTTAAGCCTGGGAGACTGAACCTAGGACCTGACCACTTGTGGAGGCTCGAGTCGGGCGAAGAACCCACAGTTTGGATGAGGGCCTCCTTGACACGTAGCTGTTTGCCATCCAAATCATCGATGAATACTTCCAGGATATTGCTCAGTATTTGTCTACAGGGTTTCCACCTGCTGAAATGACAACCCAACAGAAAAAGCAGCTAGTAGTGCGAGCAGCGGACTTCACCCTAATAGCAGGCTAGTTGTACAAGATGGGACCAGATGAAATACTGTGCAGGTGTGTCTTGGAGCATGAAAGGCCACTGATTCTAGCTGAGGCACATTCTGGTGCAGCAGGAGGTCATTATGCAGGGAAAGCTACCGCACAGAAGATTTTGACAGCCGGCTTATGGTGGCCCACAGTTCACAAGGATGCAAGAGAATATTTCCACAGCTGCGACGTCTGTCAGAGGACAGGCAAACCATCCAGGTGGGATGAAATGCCCCTAGTTCCACAGGTAACCTTACAATATTTTGACAAATGGGCTATTGACTTTGTTGGCCCTATCAACCCCCCTGCGAAGAAGTCCGGCGCGAGATATATTATTACAGCAACTGACTACCTTACCCGTTGGGCTGAATCCCAACCAGTCAAGAACTATAGCATTGCTACAGCTACACAATTCATCTTCGATCACATCTTGTCCAGGTTTGGGTGTCCTCGCGTCCTTATGAGCGATCAAGGATCACATTTCTTAAATAAAACTATTGAAGTACTAACTGAAGAATTTCAAGTGTATCATCAGAAAAGTACAGCCTATCATCCACAAGCAAATGGGACTGTCGAAGATTTTAATAAGATCCTTGAGCAAGCTTTGACAAAGGTTTGTAATGCTAACAGAAATGATTGGGACCTTCGAATTCCAGCAGTGCTATGGGCTTACAGAACTACTTGCAAAAAGTTGACAGGCCATACACCTTTTCGACTGGTTTATGGGCAAGAAGCCGTCATGCCCATGGAGTACATTGTTCTCAGCCTCAGAATATCTTCTTTCACCGAGATGGATGACCTCACCGTAATGACAGAGAGACTGAAACATATATTAGAACTTGAAGAAGATAGATTTATTGCAGGTTTCCAGCAACGGGTGCAGAAAGCTCGAGAAAAAGAGTGGCATGATAGACACATTAAGAAGAAAAAATTCTAGCAGGGTGATCTTGTGCTCCTCTATGACAACGAATTCATGAAGTTCCCAGGAAAGTTCAAGACACATTGGAAAGGACCATATATAGTACAGAAAGTTACTGATGGGGGCGCAGTCCAGCTAGCTAAGTTAAATGGAGAACTTTTTCCCTCTATGATAAATGGGAGTCGTCTAAAAAGTACAGGGACAGGCCAGGTACTCAGAATTGGAGGTAGCACCAAGAAAGCAAAGTCCATGTACCCAGAACAGCTGCAATTGGGTACTGGACCATCAGAGAAGCTGCTCGCCACACTATGCAATGTCGCAGTCAGAAGGATGAAGTATGGGAAGCCGAAGGTTGGTTAGGGGATGCAGGTTCATCCTGTGTCGAAGTGGAAAGTGGTTGTTATGTCGTAGGTTGGAACTGTGTCGTAGCATAGAATGAGACGAATAAGACAAAATGAATTTGGTGGCAGCGGCACGTGAGCTACTCTCAATACCCGTAATTATGAGATTTTGGGAAAATCTGAGGCTGGGTGTGACGAGATTTCTGGCATTCAAGAAGATTTGATGTCATTAATACACTATGATGACAGATTCTGTAACGAAATTCTATAAGTAAGCTACATTGGCTCGTGAAGTCTTCCATAAAGCACTTCTTGGAGTTTGCTCGACTGAGGCCATGTTGAACAATTGTGAAGTCCAGGAGCTAGTACAAGAGTTCAGAGAGAGAGGTCTATAGAACCTTCTGAGTAATCCACCAGTACAGTCGTATTCGACTTAGGTACAAAGGCAGGAAGAAGTTTGCTCTAAATCAGGCGAAGGCAAGAACAAATTTGCTCTAACGTGGAACGATGAAGGCCATAAGACCTTGCCAACATATTCTGGGGAACCCCGCCATGAAATCTTCCGGCATAGAAGAACCGTGGTAGCTGTGTGTCTTATGCAGCGTGACATGCAATTCCAAGGGACCCCAAGTTGTGGATGGTTAAGCGTCGCCAACCCAAGCAAAGGATGGGGTTGCAGATCGATCCACAAGGCATTTCCCAGCATTAATAGCAAGAAGGAAAGAAGCAGGTAGTCGGCAACAGCAGGACGAACTCCAGCAATCAGCGCACATTCTCTTCGCCAAACAAATTTTACCACCAGCCGAATAGACGAGTGCCCTAGGACGAGACACTGGTGAGTCTTAGGGGCCTGTTGGGGCGCGCACCCTAACGGTCCTTAAGGAAAATATCTTCGCGAGCCAAAGGAGTTGTAAGTGGAGGTTGACTCAAAATAGTCTTAGGGTTGTCGAGGGTTGAGTCAAAGTCCTCTATTGTAATAAACCCACAGTTTAATACCAGGGTTTAGGTTTTGGGTGCCCATGGTTTTGTAATAGCGCGATGTATAAATAGGCATTTTTGTAAATAAGAAAAGTTAGGATTTTTGATGTAAAGAAGGTTAAGGTGAAGCTAAGGCTTTTGTGTAAAGAAAGGTTAAGTCTCAGCTGTGTGCATGGACGACCTCTGCAGCTGTGTGCGCAAAGGTTTTTGTAAGAAGTTAAGGGAAATCTGCAGCTGTGTACGCAGAGGCCTACTGCTGTGTGCGCGGCTTAAGAGACTGAAGAGATCTATAGCTGAGTGCGCAGATCAAAACTATGATTTTGAATAAAGTTGACATAAAACACAGTTCTGTGGATGTAGCCCCTACCCTGGGGGTGAACCATGTTATATCTGGTGTTGTGGTTCTTGTGCTGTTTCTATTTCTGTTTGTTTTCACACATTAATAACTGTATAAATCTGATAAGTAAGATCACTGTTAATAAATAGCTTCACTATGAATTCCCTATAGCGGGTTGAGCAAGTCACTGTATGTTTATTTATCTGCGAAGTTATTTAGATATAAATGTTGGAGCTCTGTGTTTATTGATTATAGGTTGTTAAAGGACAAGGTACAATAATCTCCCTCTCTGCTTGCAGAAACCTGATTCTGCGGCACCCCATAGCTGTTTCGGGTGAGACTGCAACCTGTTCGCAGGTTGTTGCCGAAAGGGCCAACGCCGTGGGTCTTTTGTTGGTGCGACGCAAAAGGATTAAACCCGGGTCTGCCCTATTGCCCAACAATTAGATACAGGATTACCATATATTCCTTGCAGCAAATATGAAGCTTGAGATCCAAAATCATTTGTGAAACAAAAGCTCCAAAACGTGTCTTCAATATGAATAAAACTAAAGCATGCGAAACTTCTATCAGGTTTTCAAGATCTGACCCCTTTCAGCTGACAAAATCATTTGATAATTGATGATAAAAGAGAAAAATACAGGTCCACAGCCTCTGCGCATCTCCTTGGGCAATTGTACCACTTTGAAGTCTGTGCAATACCTTTCTCCTGTAATGAAATATTCATCCAACCTCTACGTTCTTCTCCCAGGCCTTCTCCTGGCAGTGTCTCACAAAATCTAAAAAGAAAAAACCCTTTGAAATTCTGTTGAGCACTACCAGCTATATCAAGCACATTCCAGAACACAAAAACAAAACTTTCTTGCTCTGTTCAATGTAGCTCCTGGTTTACTCTCCAAATAGAGAAAGAAAAATCCTTCAATCCTGTCGAGCCCCCCCTCCTTTCTCAGTCGATTCACTGCTTCTTATATAAGAGATGAGAATTTGTTTAACTCCATGATCTCAGGCACCGAATCTTCTTCAATCGATTTAATATCCTTTTACGTTCTAGTAACTCTTTCTCATGCAACGAAATCGGTGGCAACGAGCACGTGCTTCATATTCACTGCTTTGGTAATTAACCTTACTTATGCATAATCCCTTTTTCTACTAAATAAAAATCTGCTATTGTGATTAAATCCATAATTGTCAACTCAGAGCCTTCTCGCCACGGTGTCCACAATTCTGGAGCTTAAGCAGTCATTTCTTCGCTCTGCCAGAAACCATGCTCTAAAAATAGTTGTGATAATAAATCCATTCATGAGCTGGGCAGTCGAATTACTATTTCACTATCAAATCTTTCTCTCCTCCTGAGAATGCTGGCAAATTATAAAATAGATATCCTCTTTTATAGAAATTGTTGAGCTAGCTTCTCTTGCTACCTGTTCATAAAAGAAAATATTGCAGGATAATCATTTACATAATCATTTCAGCATCAATCGTTCCCTTTAAACCAATCACAAAAATGCATAAATTTTATTTATAAAAATCATTATTACATTATGAGAATGGTAAGGTTGTCGGGAAGGTAAAAAAAATTCAAGAGTTGAAATTTTCCTTTCGTAAAAATGTATATACTTTGGCCCCATATATATCATGAATAAATATTCCTTGAATAAATCAATCTTTGGAAACATAAATAATTAAAAACACCAAAATTACTTCAAATTATAAGGAATAGTCTCACATAAATAATTTAAACCAGTGTATAAAATGTGACCATCATAAATATGTAAAAAATAATTTGGAAAAGACCTTCATACACAAAGGACCAAGAGCATTAACATATAGACCCTACTGTGTAATAGTTTCAACCTTCAGGAATGGGAGACATGCTACGTGAACTATAAATCCCATAACTCATAGTATCAACCTCGACCTTTATATGCAATAATAAAGATGACATATGAAGCCCATCATAAAGATCAAGATCAAATAATAAGGTTGTGTTATGCTTAATTCTTAGATTGAACAAAAGCCTTGGAAATGTAATTCGAATGAACTTTGGTAAGGTGCCAAAAATACAAAAACCAGCCTTGCAATTTCAAAACCTTATCAATATTTACGATAACAAAATCACATAATAAAACCAAATAATAAATATTCAGATAAGATTTCAAGACTAAGTCATGACAAATTATTAACACTTATTTTTTAATTTTCAATGCAAATCCACTCAAAATAATAATTTCAAAGTAGTGATTTTGTCAACTAATCCATAGTTTGCAAAGGTTTTTCTTTAAAAAACATGGAATTTCATTGTTTCAGTAGCTTTTGGAATGTCACCATTTCAGTAGCTGTCAATTCTTTAGGTTTGCTATATGAAATTCAAACATTTCATCAAAACAAAATACAATTTTGTTTGATGAAATAATGTTTTTTAAAGGCTGTTGAGTAGGAGCACAACAAATGGCGACTGACTGGGCGAAACAGTTATCTCTGCTAAAACATGAAATCTGACTTTTGTATGTAGCAAGATAAGAAAAATTTTCTTTAACTCAGATTAGCATTTTCGTGAAGATAAAAGAACTGTGCCTTATAATAAGACTAGATTTCAAACCAAAACCAGATTCGATTCTTTTATCATTATCCAGAGATTACCTTCAAAAATGATACGAATTTTAAGCTTTTTTCAGAAAACATAAGACTCCAAAAGAAATTAGTCCTGGGAAATACAACGCAATTTTGATATTTGACCGATTTTTTAAGATATGATCCCAATACTACATTCATGACCCTCCTACCCGCAGGCGTTCATAGTTTCAAAAGGGTTGACTTTTAACCATACATCCTACCGTTCTAGTCCCAAGATATGATAAAACATGAATATTTAGAACTTTTCAATTTATTAATGGGTAAGCTGCATTGGAACCTCTTCACGAGTGTGGGATGAACTTGGATTCTTATAGATTTTTGTATATATAACAATTTATGGTTTGGAATCCAAGAATACCACAGACGGAGCCCTCCTACCCGTAGGCATCCATAGCCTCGAAAGGGTACGTATTTTAACCCATTCTACCCAACGGCTTATATCCCAAGCTAATAAGTTTAAAGAAGGCTTCATACTCAGCATTTAAGTGCTCATCCATAAGAGATTTGCATGTTTATAATGGGGGAACGTAATAGGAAACTCTTTACGAGTAAGATAGCGTAAAGGATCTATAGATAACTGATTTTATTATTAAATTGCAACTGCTTTCCCAGAAATGATTTCTAAATAAGTGATAGAATTCCTAGTAATAATGACTTCAATATTCATTAAATCCAACAACTTGAGGATAATGATAAAGGAAACGAAATAAAGTGAAACTTTTCGTCTAGTAGTTTTTTGTTGGCAACAGTTCAATTTCTTTTTCTTTTATTTCTGAGAAAAGAACAGATTTCTAAAAGTCTCGCTTTCTTCATATTTTATAAAATCAGATTCCAATTTTATGACATAAAAACATTCCCAGATCTGAATCATTTCTCCTGGTTTTGAAAAGTCAAAAGAACAACAAAAATAAAAAGCAAAATAATATATACATGAGTTTTATTTGAGCAAATTACAAAAACAAAGGATTTCAAAGTCTACGAGAAATTTCTTAGTAAAGAAAACACACATAACACATGATTTAAATCAAGATCTCATCAAATGGAAAATAGGTTTAACAACATATGACTAATTACCAGCAAAGAAAATGAGAGATTAAAATAGATTAACATGTTTTAAAGTTCTTTATCCCTATTTTGCTTTTAAATCTTTCAATTTAGTTGAAGTTGTTTTTTTTAATAATTGATGGGACATTAATCTAATGTGTTTTATTTAGAAATCAAAGTAACAAAATAAATCCTAATGAGTATGCAGCTATAAAAAGATGAAAGGTTCTTTCTTTTAATGAGAAGATTAAAAAAAAACGAGAGGAAGTAAAGAATTGCTTCCTTGACAATGATGTCATCATCTCATTCTTAAAATGATGTTGTCGCAACTCCATATATCTGCATTTATTCAAATGTAAACAAACATAAATCATTCTATATTATAAACCTAACCTAAACTAATAAAATAAAATATATACAAACTAAGTAAATGAAAATTTCCAATGAAGCCATTCGCGTAGCTTGAAACCTGCCAGAGAAAACAAGTCAAATATGAGTATTGGAAATTGGAATAATTCAAAATAAAGAAAAGAAACTAAATCAAATTTTGTATGTACAAAGCATAAAAGATGACACGGAAACCTTTTAATAAATGATTCCTCCCACCATGTATAAATCAGATCATAAAAATCAAGTTGGGGGAAAAATAGATTTCTCATGAGAATCATGACTAAAAAGAATCTTATCAAAAGTATGATTCAAAATTCGTGAAAAAGGATCAATAAAAAATGTATCTTCTAAAACAATATCATCATGACTAAATTCAAAAAGAACAAAATGACATTTGGGTATTATTTGGAAATCAAATACGTCATTGTGTCTTTTAACGTGAAGATCAAAATTGATGACATTATCTTCAGATATGATTATCATGTTGCAATGAAGAAAATTAATGTTCAATACATCATGAATAAATGGTGCATCCCTTTCAATCTTACAGATTGAATCATAATCCTTACTGACAAAAGATAAAATGGATGAACATGCATGAGTCTAATGAGTAACGAAAGCAGAAAAATTATGATCTTCTTCATGACAAATTTGAACTAAATCAGAATGGATATGAAAATGTCCCTCGTCCTTCAAAAATGTATTCCTTTGTATCCTATCAAAACCTGACCATAATGAAGTATTCCTTAGAAAATCATTAACATGTAAATGTAGTCTATGATCAGCAAAAACATCAGGATACAAAGAGTAGTAAGAGTCAGAGTATAAAAAGGTAAATGCTTCTCTATTGATATGATTTGTTTCATTGACTGCTTTAACAGAAGCATCATTAGCAAAACTCTGATCTAAGGAATTTTGTGAAGAAATGAAAGGAACTAACTCATCATGAAAGGAAGATGATGAAATTATATCATCACTAGCACATTCAGTTGAAGAATTAAGAATTTTTGGTTTATCTTCCATTGTGTTGTGAACAACAAGAGTTTCAAAATTATTACTTAATGTAAAATTTGAATCATCATCATTATTCTCTTGTCCTTGAAATTGTATATCAAAAGATTCTGTGATTTGTCCATTTTCAACAATTTTATTTTCAGCAGTGGAATTAGGAAGAATAGATTCGATATCAACTTCAACTAATGAACTAACATGCATGCTATCTATTGCAGAATTTTCATTCTTTTTCAAATCATGAAAATCAGAGAAAGAGATAAGATAAAGAAACCAATTCATTTTGTCCTTTTCTGAAAGCTGGTACTCTTCACGAAACCTGCAACATATTAACATAAATCTGGAAAAGAAATCGTGAAGAGATTCATCTTTATGTTTACGAATATTTTCTAACTCAAATTAAAGTTTCTTATAGCTATAATCCTCATGATCATTAAGAAATAACTTCGTGAAATGTTCCCATGAATGAATGGATTTCGCTGGCAAAAACTTAAACCAAATCAGAATTCTTCTTGTGAAAGTAGCTGCAAAAAGTCTGCATTTCTCAACTTCATCAAATAGATCTATGTAATCACAAAAAGAATTAAAATCTGAAAGATGATGAGAGGCAGAAATCTTACCTTCTCCATTGAAGCTCAGTCTTCGCAAGAAATTGGACATCTCTGGAGAAAAACTTTCGCCAGATGTATGAAAGCTGAAAGCATGATCTAAATCAATTATATTAGCCATTTCAAAATAAAAATGAAATAAAAAATCAACCAACTCAAAATGGCCTTCTTGCTGATTAGGCCCTCCTTCTAGCGCCATTGTTGATGGGAAAATGTGACTAGCTCGCAACAAGGGGAGACAACCCAGACCGAGATCCTTAAATCAGGCTCCAAGCTGTTTGGGATAGTTGTTCCCGACGGGTTTTATGGCTCCGTTAGCCAAAAAAATTAGTCTAAAAGAAACCTAAAAGATAAAACTAAATCAAATGTATAGGAAAATCAAAATCAATGACTAATAAAGAAAATATTATAAAAATCTAATCTATTTATTTATATATACATATATGTAATAACATTTTTACAAAATTGAAAAGGAATTGGAAACCCAATTGCTATTTTTGTGAATAATTTTTTTTAAATTTTCCAATAAATGGATAAGCTGAAAATAAAGTAAATATATTTGAATTAAAGTATAATGGAAACATCCATTAATACTTTAATCAATCCAAGAAAATAAACTATTTAAAATATATATAACCTAAAAGATTTCTTGATTTTAAAAAGAACTTTTACTTCTTTTTCGTGTACTTTGATTAAATAGAAATAAAGAATGTAATACCTGAAATAATTCAACAGTACATTCCTTTTATAACTATTCCGTTATTTTGAACATTCAAAGCAGAAAAAGTAAATAAAACATTTCTAGGAAAAGTAAAAACATTTCCAGGAAAAGTAAATAAAACATTTCCAGCATTTTTAATTATTTACACCATAAGTGAAATCATTCATTTAGTGTGCAAATTATAACATTATATTCAATCATAAGTCATTATAATCAAAATATAATAATTAAATAATACTGAAAAAATGAAATAAGAATAACAAAAACTGATAGAAGTTTCAAATCCAGATCTACAAAGTAAAAGTTGAAATCATTCAAGTTTTATATCATACTCTGGATTAGATACAGGATTACCATATATTCCTTGCAGCAAATATGAAGCTTGAGATCCAAAATCATTTGTGAAACAAAATCTCCAAAACGTGTCTTCAATATGAATAAAACTGAAGCATGAGAAACTTCTATCAGGTTTTCAAGATCTGACCCCTTTCAGTTGACAAAATCATTTGATAATTGATGATAAAAGAGAAAAATACAGGTCCACAGCCTCTGCGCATCTCCTTGGGAAATCACACCACTTTGAAGTGTGTGCAATACCTTTCTCCTGTAATGAAATATTCATCCAACCTCTACGTTCTTCTCCCAGGCCTTCTCCTGGCAGTGTCTCACAAAATATGAAAAGAAAAAACCCTTTGAAATTCTGTTGAGCACTACCAGCTATATCAAGCACATTCCAGAACACAAAAACAAAACTTTCTTGCTTTAGTTCACCGCAGCTCCTAGTTTGCTCTCCAAATAGAGAAAGAAAAATCCTTCAATCATGTCGATCCCCCCCTCCTTTCTCAGTCGATTCACTGCTTCTTATATAAGAGATGAGAATTTGTTTAACTCCATGATCTCAGGCACCGAATCTTCTTCAATCAATTTCATATCCTTTTACGTTCTGGTAACTCTTTCTCATGCAACGAAATCGATGGCAACGAACACGTGCTTCATATTCACTGCTTTGGTAATTAACCTTACTTATGCAGAATCCCTTTTTCTACTAAATAAAAATCTGCTATTGTGATTAAATCCATAATTGTCAACTCAGAGCCTTCTCGCCACGGTGTCCACGATTCCGGAGCTTTCCTTGTTTCATACTCAGTCGTAACACTTAGCTTCGTTAGGTAAGGTTAGGCAATGAATGGATGTCTTTCAGGGAAGGGAGACAGACTTGTCACTTCTAAATGAATGCTTTCCTATACTTTCAGGGAGACATATTTTGATTGAAAGATTATGAGCTAAGACCAATTTGTATAGTAAGGAAATTGCAGGATGGACTCAAATCGAAAGCTAGCCACTCCTGAACGGGAAGATGGTTCATCCCAGAATTAAGCAATATACGTATTTATGCCGAAGGTCGTGACAGTTTCTTCTTTTCTGCCTTTGCAGTGCTGATTTTCTCATCTTCCTGTCGCACACTTTCCCTTCTCTTTTCTACAATTTCATCTTGTAGAAGTGATCCATAGATTGTAGAGATGGCTTGAACTTCCTTTTCATAGAGTATTTCTCCTTCTTTGATATTTTCAACATTATTCTATAATTCTCTCTTCGAGGACCTCTAGAGGTGTGGTTGACACCTGCCTAGCCTATAGCTCCTCAACTTGCTTCTTTAGTTCCCTTGCGATGCGCGATGGTCAGGAAATCTTGGATTTTGAATATTCACATTCCTGGCCCTCTTCTGGTGGAAACTCTGCAACTACACTCTTAATGGTTTCAGTGAGTGAAACCCTGCTATGCTCATGTGCAACAATTTCCTGCTCTTTGTCCTTAAGGGGGGCCTTGTGTGCCTTTTCCTTCCTTTGATGTTTTGCTGCTTGATAAACAACAGTATTTTCCCTCAGTTGTATTTTGGACCTGGATTCCTGTTGAACGTCATAGACTTCACCCAAATATAGCTTGGAGAATTCAATATGGATGGTCTCAATCCCTTGTATAGCTGCATCGAACTCGGGTGTTCTTGTCTCCATCACCTGCGCTTGGATTTTTATCTTAATTGGTGGCATCATTTTTGGTGTGACTAGAGGGACACTTGAATCCACACCATATGTCTTAGCCTCCATGATGGATTTGACCTCATTAATGGCTTCTGTTAACTTATTCAAGTGGGTCCCAACTTGGTTAGCAATGTTTACTTGCTGTGTGTTTATAGTGGCAAGGCTGTCTTTTGTAACTTTAGCAACATCATTTGTAAGCTCATGCACATGATCTTCAGTCAATGTGTTCATGCTGGATGTCTTGTCTACTTTTCTCTTTTTGCACAGGTGATCTGGTCTTTGCTGCTATGTTTGCACTTCTGCTTGGATGTTTTCTTGAGGGTGCGCATGCTTGGAGTCAGGATGATCCCAGCCATTCCTACCAGCATCATCAGTTGTTTCTTCTGCTTCTTGTGACTTATTTCCTTGATCATATCCTCCCTAGTTTCCTTGGCCATTATCATGGCCATCACCGTGGTCCATGGGTGGGTCTTCTTTGTTTAGGTGCTTAGGAAGCAGCTCCGCTAGTGGGACGCATGATTCCTCAGGCCATTCCTTAACAATGTCATCGACATCCATGTCGGGGACCATGAACCTTGTGGCATGAATGGCTCCCTTCTATCTATATGATAGAAGGGTAGGTTCCTATGTGTGGAAAATGTAGTAAGGAAATTAGAACATACAGAAAGCAAAGAACAAGAAAGAATGGCCATGAGCCCCTCTGCAAACAAGGTTAGGGCTTCGCCTTGGATACTTGCAAACAACTAATGAATAGAAATAAACCTACAAAACATGTTAATAAACAAACCTACAAACAAACATGGTTCAAAAATCAACTAAAATACTAAAGAAAAATGCATAAACAAAACAAGATTATACCTCTCCTTTGGTGAAATGGGCCACCATGCTTTGGCTGGAAGGAAGCACCTCTCTATCTCACTTAGCAATGGAGGAGCTATGGCTCAATGGGGAAGATGAGTGGAAGAAAGGGGGATGTGGGTGGCTTGAGAGGAAAAGAGGTCGCAAGGCATCCATGGGAAGCATAATAGTATGCAAGAGAGGTGTCTTTTTGAGAGTGACCCCCACCCTCCTTTTATAGATTTTTTGGGGACTTTTGGGGTTTTAAGCCCTTGGTCAAGGCTTTAGCCCCTTTTTTGGGATTTTAGCCTCTTCCTCCATAACTTTAGCTCCTTTTAGGGGTTTAGGATCCTTTGAGGGGTTTTAGCCCCTTTTTGGAGGATTTAGCCCCTAGGAGAGTTATTTAGGCTTCTTTTTGGGGTTTTTAAGCCCTTTTCTTCATTCTTAAGCCTTTTTGAGGGTGTGGGGGTCTAATGGGGTGTTACAAAGGTCGTGTATGGGTGTCCTTGGGTGGTGTAGGCCATGTAGAGCTGAGTGAGGGATTTTTCTGGTTAACAGATTGCCCCTTGATGTGTGAGGGCGGGACCTCATCGTATGGCAGACATACATCATAGGATTTGCTGTGTAGAGGTGGTGCTTCTGGGGCTGGGGCATGGTGGATTTTGGTTTTTTGTATTAATATGGTTCCCATCAATTGGTGAGATACAAATAATGTGTGACATGTATGTGGACGAGGCAGGCATCCCCATCCTCATGATGATGTCGAAAGAATAATTTGATCTATGCTCTAAAATACAAGAGCCAATCATATACAACTGATGATACAATAATGGTTGCCTCAATGTGAGGCTAAATACAATACTGATATGAAGAACTGGTACATTGGACCCATGGCATTATCATGGAATTCTATATCTTCATGACTGACGGCCTGCTGGATCTGGGATGGTACATAGCTGTATGGACTTAGTGATTGATAGTTAGAGTCTCTGTGGTACAAGTATGCTGCATCAATCATAAATCTATATAGAAGCACTGTTGGGGTTTCTGAACACTATCTCCAATGCAACCTGAAAATCACAAGGGACATAACCTGTTTAGGTCCATCGAATAGACTCATCAATGTGCTAGAGTCAAGTGACATCTAGGGTCTTCGACCAAGTACTGTGCATACCAAACCCTGTATGAATTTCAATGGTGCAATGATATGGTTGGAGTCGAGCACATGAGAAACAACCATCCCAAGAGGAACTAAGGACTCCTCTCAAGTGGTCCAAGGAACTCATCAATGAGGTTAATGAAACTAGGATATAGGGACCTATAGATATATCCTCTGGAGTATGTGTATTGTCGTCGACAGAGGGAGACCTGCCCCTAGTTAAGGCAATGATGTTTCCTTGACCAGGAGCACGAGGGAGATAACCGAAAGGTGTGAGAAAATATGTGGACTGGCCCACTGAATGGGAGGGGGGAGGGGGAGGGAAAGAATTGAATAGGGGCAGGGGGGGTGTGGTAGAATCAAACTTCCTTTGTTTAGAGTATGACGGCAGGGCAGACCAGGCAGCAAATGAAACTTGACTCATGGGAATGGGATCATAGCAGTAATACTGGGAATGTCATTGCAGAAGGGAAATACTTGGAGGAGATAAATGCTTTTGATATTGGTGGGATACAAGGAAGACACATTGCAGAGTGCTCTAAACAAAGGCAACCCAATGTGGGAATGCTGCCAAAGATTTTTTTGTGGGGTGGTGTCTAGGGACACTGTTGTGGTACGATCTCATGGATTTTTGGTGAGCCTGAGAAAGTAAATGCTCGATGCTTCTTTCAATTTTAGAGAATTTGAAAGCACAAAGAAGACTCCAGTGGGGGATCTTTTTCGTTGGTAGTCTCCTGTGCCTGAAAAAGGATAAAAGTATACATAGGAGAGCTTGCGCATCCTGTAGGGGATGAGAGATTTCTTTACCATTGGTATTCCAATTAGGTCAGAAAAGGTTAAACCTATACTGACTGGACGGTCATTCAGATACTTTTATGGGCATGAACGAAACCAAATTTGCTCGGCAATATTTTCTTGACAACCCATTGTGAACGTTTTCATAAAGTGTGGCCCCTTTGCCTGAGAAAGCATAAAAGTATGCAGAGGGGAACAGTCTTGGCTTGAGTGTGCCAAGCAAGTCCTTTTCAATTGATGGTCTACATGGTCCACAAAAGGAGGTAAATGAAACGATGTAGATGCCCTTTCCTATACTTTAGGGAGCAGGAAAGGAAGCAGCTGCGCTCGACAATCTTTTCATTGTTTTTAAGAGTAAAAAAAGAGCTTAAATGAAACTCTAATATGGTCAACCGACTGTGGTGGCACAGGCGGTGCCCCATGTCAGGACGGTGGACAATGGTACAAAGTTCATTCACGTAGTATGGATGGAGCAAAGAAATAGACATTCCAGGTGGACTACTTCGCACATTGATTCACACACCATGGGAGACCATATAGAAGGTATTCCTGAACCACCTTCTCCCATTCATGTGGAAGTTGGGGAATTTACTCCTAACTATGATGCTTTACTCGATTTGACTGAGTTAGGTCCTATGATATCTAAGATAGGAACCTTTCATGATAGACCTACTTACTCTAGGGTTGATTCCCCATTGACGCATCATCGGTATGGAATGCCAGAGGATGATGAGACTCATTTTGAACCTGCGAGCACTAGTTATGGTAGTTATGGTATGTCTGGTTTTCCCACACATGATTTGGCATTCCATGTCGAGTCTGAGTTTGAGCCTCACACTATGCCTGGGGGCACTCTCATTCCTTACCATGCGGAGAGGTTTGGGATCACAAGTCACATTGCACCTTCCATCGTGGTGGTGGAAGCTACATCACATATTCCTCCTAGGTCTAGGGTGGAAGTTACATCACATATTCCTCCTATTAGGATACCAAATCTGAGACGAGTGACTATAGGGAATAGCACAAACATAATTACACAGGTCCCTTCATCCTCTATCCCTAGTTCTTTGAATTTTCACCCTTCACCTCATTCACGTAATCCTTCGGGCTGGAATGTTGCTACGAGTCATGTCCGTACTTCGGTTACTAGACCAGTTGTGTCTCGGGTTCACTCACCCCCCGTTGTTATCTCTAAGGTTGTTTGATTTTTCATCTTAGGGTTTTTGATTTTGATGAGTTTTGATTTTTAACTTTTGCCTTGTTTTACACTTTATTTTCTTTGATTGAATGCTATTATTTTTTATATTTTTCTTATTAATCTTTTGAAGCCTCAAAATCATCACTCATTTAAAGCCATGAACCTATGTTAAGTGCAAGAGGCTTTATATTATGAATTGGATTATTAAAACTGGTAGCATTTTACAAATTGGCAGCATTTTACAAACTGGTAGCATTTCTTCATTTCTTCAAAGAGTATTTCATTAAAGTTGTTATTCATAAGTACCACTGGGTGTAAAAAATGTGACAATGAAATTATGGTATATATAACATATTCATATTTGATAGAATCGGTACTTGGTATAAATACTCCTTCAAAGCAGTCCTGTTTAGGAAATAATGTGTTTCATTGTGTCATTCATTGGCTTGTACAACTGTTTTGCATATGAAATCGAGGCACTTCATGTAATGAGTACTGGTACTAAATGGCAGGGTTGACATATTGAATATGATATTCGATTTTCCCTAAAATTTGTCATGTTATTGTGCTATAATTCTCTTTCAAACTTGGTGAAGATCATTTAGAGAACCCTTTCTACACTGTGGACATTTATTGTTCAGGATCTCGAAATATGGATGGCTAAAACAGTGAAAAATTGTGTACAATAGTTCTGAAGTAGAAGGGGTCTGTTTTAATCCTGTATTCTCGTGCTTAAAGAGGGAAAGGTTTACATTGTATAGTTTTTTGCATTTGAATGTAAAATGCTGCAGCATAAATTCTCTTTGGAAGTGTATAGTGTGAAGGGGTTGCAGAAATGTCAAAGATAACAGAGGAAGAGGATTAAACAATCGTGGTGAGAAGAAAAGCGTGAGGCCTGATTTGCAGATTGGAGCCCAATAACACAGAATTTATTGCTGAAGAAATAAATGTTCTGGCACAGGGAGAAAGATGGTTTAAGCAGAAGGTATTTCAAGGAGATTACAATGAGTTTTTAATGCCAGGTTTTGAAAAATTAGATTGGAAAAATGGTATCCATGTGAGCAAAATAAAACCTAGTTGGAAAAATTCCTTTAGAAATGGTGCAAAACTATATTACATGCGATGGTCAGTATGACAGGGTTCTCAAATGCCATTTAATGTTGCTGATGCGCCTCAGTGGAAGCTTACAGCTCAATCTCCCATTCTACGTATTGAAAATCCCGCAAAAGATGATTTCATGGGTTTAGGGCCATCCAGAGCATGCTGCTCATTTAGTTCACCATCAGGGTTTAATAAAACTATTGATTGTCTCACAATTGCACAGGGAAGGACGAACCTAGGAAACTCTACTGACAGAGCTAGGGTTTGAAGAAAATACTAAAGAGAAAGGAAAAAGGATTATGGAAGACTCATACCAGCAAACAACAAATCACAAAAAACAAATTGAAGCTGCTGTAGAGGAAGGTAAGGGTTTTACAGAGAAACCAATTCAGAAAAGTTTGTGTCCTGAAACTTCATTCACAGATGAAAACCCTGAAAAGTTAAGTGTTATGCTAAAGAATATAAATTCAAAAAATGAAACTCATAATCAACTGTTGAAGTCAGAAAGCAGGGATGTAAAGCCTAGGACTAGGTTAGAAAGGAAGTTGCAGGAAATGATGAAATCAACACATGAAGACTCTGAGGGAATTGTGATGATAGATGATGCTCTCAGTGAGGAGACTGTAGATACATCTAAAGGTCAGTATTGTTTAGATAATGAGAAGTTCATTGATGTTCAAGGAGTTGTAGGGTCTATACCAGAAGTATTTTGCACAAACAAACAAGTTGATTCAGAGGATTACTCAGCATCAAGGATTCTACAGGAAGATGAGGCCCATATGAAAGAAGAATACCTTGAAATATCTACAGAATTGAACCAAGTCAAGAAATATTTGTAGACATACAAGGAGCAAACTAGGTTTTTACAAAACATTAATGAAAAGTTGATGACAGCCAATAAAAGACTTCAAGAAGATCTGGAGGATAAGGAGGCATATTATCAAAAATTGTTGTCAATATCTAAAGATATTCTAAAGGAAAAAAGAACCATCCAGAAGTAGCTCGAACTCATGAAGGCTCAAAGTAAGGAGGAGAACAAAGATGCTGAGTTTGCCAGGTTGCAAAAGTGGTCCCAGGTTTTAAGTGATTTAACGATCTTGGCAGAGGCTTCTAAAAGTATTTAAATTTATAGTTATAGTTTGCTTTTGAAAGAATTTTTTTTTTGTTGACAAATGTCTCTTTTATTTTACACTTGTACTAAAAAATTGTTTAAAGGGGATTGACTTTTCTATTTTTGAAAGAGCTCAATCCATAGAAGTAGGATCTTATAGCTATCTTAGAAAAGGAGATATTTTGTATATAAGGATAGTCACTAGATGAGAAAGGGGAGTGATGGAGATCCAATTTTGATAACATTATGTATGACATGAAATAATCTACATCTTCAATACTGGTTCTACTTTGATATGATTATGATTATGATTTGACTGTGTATTTTATGAATTGTGTTTCTTATGATTTATCCTGTATATGGTCAATTGAATCCCATTACATGATTCTTATGGTGAAATACAATTATATTTTAAGTTTAAAAAAAATGGAGTCAGTCTCATTTCATAAATTCATGATCGTAGTTCCTTTGATATTGGATTTTTTATCTTGTTTTATGTTATACAGTTCTTTAATGATTATGTGATTTTTCTATAACTTTGATTACATACTAGCCCAATTTTTACCTTGATTTAATTGAATTATATTTTTGAAAAATATTTCTTTAAGCTTGAACCCTTGTAGTCAAGGTTCAACTTTAGGGATAACATATTCTGGCGCTATGACCCAGGGATGGAGAAAGGAAAGGACATCTTCCCTGGGTAATCAACATTCTTATAAAACTGATTTTGCAGGGTGAAGAAAATCAGTCAGACTTGTTATAGACTACATTAGTCACCTATGAAAATTTACAGTGGCTTCAAAAAAGATAGGAACTCGAGGAAATCCCTCATCCCCTTTAAATTTGGGAGTCTCGAATCCTGAGGAGTTATTAAAGGAAGCTAGGAGAAATTTAATTCCACTTCAGCAGAAAAATTCAAACAGCTTGCATCTTTGGAGGTCCCTGAATCTTCATCTATCCCAGTTCCTTCTTTTGACCCACATTCAGAAAAAGGAAGAGAAGAGTTAGACCTGTTATTTACCCCTTCGCAAATTGACAATTTCCGTGTCTTTACAAATCCTGTGCTGTCAAAGAAGGTTAAATTTGAAGCATTGCAAATAGGAGCTTCTTCTTTATTTTCAAACCACATTCCATTTGTTAAGACCATCCCAGTAAATCAGTCAAATCCTGGCAATTTGTCTCCCTCATCACAACATTCAAGCACCTTTTAGTCTAATACAAGTTCAAACATTTCCAATCCTAGAATGGCTCAACCTCAAAATCGAATGGCTGCTATGGTAGCAGCAAGATATGCCCCAGTGGTTTTACCCTAGCCTCTCAATGCTCTCCCAACAGGAGATTATCAAAAATACCTTCCAAGATTTAATGGCCAAGGAGATGCTACTGTAGAGGAACACTGGAATACATTATGTAGTTATGTAGACAATCACAATTTTGAACATGAGGATGTTTGGATGAGGGTTTTTGTTCAAAGTTTAGATGGTGAGGTTAGAAAGTGGTTTAGAGAATTACCACCAAACTCTATAGATGGCATAGATGCTTTAGAAGAAGCATTTATGAGACAATGGGGACACTAAAGATTATTTGTATTACATGACAGAGTTTGGATCATTAAAGAGAAAAAAGGATGAAGTTGTGGGAGATTTTTCCAAAAGGTTCAATAAAATGTACAGTAGGATACTAGATGAAATAAAACCCATCGAGACATCAGCAAAGTTAACTTATGCAAACTCATTTGATCATGAGTTTTCTTTGCTATTAAGAGAAAGAAAATCTGTGTCACTTCAAAATATGCAAAATGCAGCATTAGAAGTAGAGTCAAATATTTTAGTCTCGAATAAACTCAAAGAGGAAACATAACATCAAATTGTAGACAAAAAGGGTAAAAAGGAAATCATTACATCCAACCATACAGGAAGATCATCAGACAACAAAATGGATGAAATGAATAAAATCATAAAAAAATTGTCTGCTAAGATTGATAGGTTGGAAATGGGAAATAGAAATCAGAATAAACCTATACCGGAAGGTGAAAGAAATCAAAATCAGTTTAGAAGACCTTTTTCTCCTAGGTTTTTGCCAAGAGAAAGACGAAATAATGATATTTAGAGAGACAGGCGAGAAAATGAAGAACAAAGGATTCAACCGCCTTTTCAAAATAATAATGTCAGAGATGATGAATCATATGAGATAGACGAGGAGGAGTTAGATGATTTCGAAGAATAGGAACATAATATTAGTCAGTTTGATGATGATTCTTCTTCTCATTTTCTGACTAGATCTGATTATCATTATGCTACAGAATTAGATCATTATGAAGAAGATGATTATCAGATGTCTATGCCTGAATTTTGTCAGGAAATACCACAAAAATCATAAGGTCTAAGATCAAGGATAAAACATGCAGCACAAGCTAAAAAATTGGTGAAAGCTCACCCTATTAGACAAAATATGTCTTCAAATCAGAAACAAATTGTAAAAGAAAGAAAAGATGAAGTTGTAAATATTGAGGAGGTGAATAAAGCTATAAATGGTTTCAGTTTGGAGCATGAGCTTAATAAAGTGAATATCCCTGTGCCTTTAACAGATTTGATTAAGAGTAAAGTTTATAGGGAAGTAGATTTTAAAACTTTTAAAAATGCAGTGAATTCTACTCCTATCCCATCTAATGAGATTAATTTGCAAGATGAAAAACCTACTATTATTGTGGGGTCAAAAAATTTTGATCAGCCTAATGATAATTCAGAATATCCTCCTCCATTTTATGTAACCTTTTCAGTACATGATCAACTATTGCATAATTGTCTGCTAGATTCAGGAGCTTCACATAACCTCATGCCAAAAGCAGTCATGGAAGCTTTAGGACTGAGTGTTACTAAACCATACCATGATTTGTATGCATTTTATTCTAGGGAAGTGAAGTGTATTGGGGTAATCAAAGATCTGGTGGTGAATTTAACTCAGGTACCTATGAAGAGTGTATTGATGGATATAGTTGTAGCAGATATTTATCCTAAATTTGGTATGCGATTGTCTAGATCCTAGGAAAAGAAAGTGGGAGGAACTCTGCAAATGGATCTTTCATATGCTACAATTCCAATATTTGGAGGAGAATTCAGAATACTTTACAGAGAAGTACAGATGGCATATTTGGTAAGTGATAGTAGACATCCTAATAATCATCCGATCTATTCAATTGATGAAAATCTTGGTTCTTGTATGTTGCAATTAAATGATGAAATTGAAGGGGTTTTACAAGTACATAAAGATATTCCAGTTTAGGTAAAGAAAGAGGAACCGGATGGGTTATGGCAGATGTATTTTGATGGTGCATCAAGTAAGGAGGGGGTAGGAGCAGGAGTATTATTGATTTCAGCTGGAGGTGAGGTTATTTCCCTTATCTACAAATTGGAACTTAAAACAACAAATAATAGTGCTGAATATGAGGCTTTGATTCTTGGGTTAAGAGCAGCAAAAGGCTTGGGTATTAAAGAACTTGCTGTATTTGGCGACTCCGAATTAGTAATTCAACAAGTAAAAAGTGTTTACCAAGTAAAGCGGTATTTATTCAAAGTTTATAGGAATGAGGTTTGCGATCTAATTGAAAATTTCTTTATAGCTTTCAATATAACTTTTGTTCCAAGAGAATACAATGAGACATCTGATTCCCTAGCCTTAGCAGTAGCCTATTTCAAAGTTCCAAAGGTAACTCATTTGAAATACCCAATCGATGCAAGGTATAGACCCTCGGTCCTAGATAATATCAAACATTGGAAAGTTTTTAATGATGATCAAGAAATAAAAGAATTTCTGGAGTTAGTAGGTGAATTTTCAGATGATACAGTTGATCATGAACATGATTTAGAATGGATAGAAAATGAACCTTGCAGAAATAATTCAATTGCTGATCACACAATTGTTGAGTTAAAAGGGAATTTCATTCCTAAGGGACTTGTTCCATTTGCTATACACCTGAGTGGCACCTCTTTGTCCGAGTGCTGATATCCCTCATGTCGGCACACAAAAGGACACTTATGGATAGAGGTTTGCCCTTAACACTATAGCTTGGCTTGTTATGAAATACATTTTACCTTCATCCAGCTAGTTACTTTGCCATTTATCCATGTTGGGATGTATTCGCGACTCTCTTTATAGACAACTCGTGAGTCATTCGCGAGTCTCCTTTACAGCAAGTTGAGAATTCTTGTATTCGCGGGTTGCGCTTATACAGAGTCGCGAGTCATTCGCGGGTTGCGCTTATACAGAGTCGCGAGTCATTCGCGGGTTGCTCTACTACATACCCGCGAATGTGCCTCTTAACATGAAAACACAAAATCACATGCTAATGGGAGTTTAGTTAAGTCATTTTACTTAATCTCCCTAACTGCTACAACTTCCCCAACCTTCGAGAATTGCCTTATTTCACCCATATAAATACAGGCCTTGGGGAGGGTTGTAGAGACTTACACTTTTGGAGCAAAGTTATGCTAGTGGATTGTTTACAGAAGTCTTTGGAGCAGTGAAAATCAGAATCCTTTGGTGACAGAGGAGTCCTTGTCTCAGACGTTTGGTTTTACTCTGAACTTTCTCATTATTGATAATAAAGAGATTACTTCTTCCACATTTGTCATATATCTTGTTTTGATAATTGTTTATGCTTCAATATGTCATATTTGATTTATCTAACCTGCTAACATATATATATGAATCATTCTATATCTGGAAGATTGTCTCTGAACAGGTGAAAGAGGAGTGAACCTTGAATACTTTGGAAGTGGAGCAGATCAGAAGAGGACTAGCAAGGATCAAACGCCATTAAACAAGTAAGTTATTTTAACCTTCCTAATTCCTATTCTGCACTTTAGAATTCAATTGTCTACAAGTGTTTGAGTATGTTGGTAACCCCCGACCTACGATTATTAGGTGCATAATCCCTTACAACAGAACTGGCGACTCCACTGGGGAAGCCTAGACTGTTGTAGGTCATTTCTGTTATCCTGACCAGTTTTTCTTGTGAGTCTGACTGTGCTTATTTTATCCTGGCTCTTTCTTACTTCATTGTTTGAAAGTCTTAGGGTTTTTTCTTGTTATAAATAGATTACTTCTTCCACATGTGTCTCATATATCTTGTTTTGATAATTGTTTATGCTTCAATATTTCATATTTGAATTATCTAACCTGCTAACATATATATATGAATCATTCTATATCTGGAAGATTGTCTCTGAACAGGTGAAAGAGGAGTGAACCTTGAATACTTTGGAAGTGGAGCAGATCAGAAGAGGACTAGCAAGGATCAAACGCCATTAAACAAGTAAGTTATTTTAACCTTCCTAATTCCTATTCTGCACTTTAGAATTCAATTGTCTACAAGTGTTTGAGTATGTTGGTAACCCCCGACCTACGATTATTAGGTGCATAATCCCTTACAACAGAACTGGCGACTCCGCTGGGGAAGCCTAGACTGCTGTAGGTCATTTCTGTTATCCTGACCAGTTTTTCTTGTGAGTCTGATTGTGGTTTTTTTATCCTGGCTCTTGCTTACTTCGGTGTTTGAAAGTATTAGGGTTTTTTCTTGGATTTTGAGAAAATTTTTATACCCATTCGCGGGTTGTTCCACTGAACAGTCGCGAGTAAAAAATTGCATTCACAGGTTGTTATACTGCACAGCGCGAGCATTCGCGAGTTGCACTGCTAGACAGTCGCGAGTACTCCTAAAGATTTGGATTTTTAAAGAAGAGTTTGCTTGTGTCTTTTCTTGTTATAGTCCTTGTTTCTGGGAAGACTTTCTTTAAGAATGCTGTAGAGTTTGCTTGATTGCCTCAGGTGATCACATCTTAGTGCTTTTTGAAAGCCATTGAGTCTTTTTACTTGATTTATTTACTATTTGCATCCTGAAGCATTTGGCCTGTTTGGGTTCTTGGTTAAAGTGTCTTAGTCCAGGTTAGTGATCAGGGTCTTAGACTCTATTTTTCCAGTCTGCTTTCTGACAGTTGCTGGTTTGCACTTACCTTTTTAAGTCTACAGTGGTTTTGTATCATTGTTTGCACCCAAGCTAGGTTCCTAGCCTGCTTCTCTTGCTGGTCTGTTGGTTCTGTCAGCCTGTTTGTTTCAGTTTGTGGCTTGTATACAGTTCATAAGTTTCAAGTTGACTCAAACATAGTGCATTGTAGATGCATAGTAGTTTCTTTGAGCAATTTTTAAAGTGAAAACAAAACATAGTTAGTCTTTTGCATTGTAATTTTTGCATAAGTAGTGTTTGCTTCATTTTGAAATATATAATCTCAGAAAATTACAAAACATAGGCTTAGTTTCTCTTATCAGTGCTTTAGTTCATCAATACATATTTGAAAAAATGAAAAAAAGTTTGTTTTATAGTAGTAGTTTGCTTTGAATAAACTTTACTTTCATTTATTTCTTGCTGAGTCAAAACACCATACAGTATATCACTTCCATTTCCTCTTGAGTAAGAAACAACCCTTAAAATAAATGCATAAATTAAAATTTACTAGTAAGTTTTTATTTTTAGGGGCCTTTCACCTACTAGCTTAGGATAGACTTGTGGGCTAGGGAGTGTAAACTTCCCACAAGTTATAAAATCAGACGTAGTGGACCATTCTTTAGGTAAATCCTTGATTCTATCATTGTATCTGGGAAGCTCCTCTCAAACGGGAGTTAAGCACTAGGCCGCGTGGAGGCTTGGACAGAGGAGATAACCCTCCGAATCCTTGTCAAAACGTAACCCAGGACTTTTACGCATCTGGGGATTCTGTCCTAGACAGAGTTTTGGGCTCAGCTACCCTGCCCATGCGTATGAGTTCGGTTGATGACTGTCCCCCCAGACAGCTGGGATTGTCAAGGTAGCCTTTAGTCTCTTGTCTTTTAGGGTTCATACATAGGTAAACTGGAAGGTTATTTCTGGTTCACCTTGAACGGGATTGGAAGGTAACCCTTGTAGAAAGTGCAGGAGGGTGGTGGGTGATTCCTCCACTTATGCCTGAGAACCCCTCAAGGACGCCAAGTAATCATTCATCAGCTTTCTTCGGGAAAGCATATCTTTATACCCTAGTTTGATTGCTTGAGACTCTAGGATCTTTTTAGTGTATGCTCTGTGGATTTTCTTGTGCTTAGTTGACCTTAGGGTGTGATTAGTCAAATTTTTAATTCTGGAGGACCAACTTGTTAGAAGCTCAAGAAGGTTGAGAAACCTTCCTCCTCTTCCTGCATTGGAGCCTCCACCTTTACCCCAAATGCAGAGATTAGGCACAGACGGTTCTTTTGAACCAGTAGGAGTAAGTGAGGTTCTTGGTGAACCGAAATTGATAGCTAACCATTTTGATTTTGACACAGTCGAGATAGAAGAATTGCAGACTGACGAGTTTGCAAGAAATTTTAACACTCCATTGACTGATCTTAACGATCCTGTGATCGTCCAAGTTATACCTTTTAGTTCACCAGTAGTAGGTGTCCCTTTGAGTAGAGTCATGTCTTCTGTGGAAAAGAGTTCTTTTGTCTTTACCTCAACCCTTTCGGTTGAAGGGGTACTACCTCCCCCGGTTAGTGCCCTTAGATCTAGTTTACCTTCTACACCTTTGACTCCAGCGAGCTGGGTGGTTCAACCACCGGTTCACTCCAACATAGGAGGTATTTCTGGTAACACGGTTGCTGGGATCCCCAGTATACCTACCATTCCCTCTTCCTTCCCTTACACTACTCATAGTGGTCCGGTAGGATCCTCGGCTTATGTCCAAGGATTTCCTTGGAATGGGGGGCACATCCCCCCATCCAGTCCATATGTAGGTCCAACTCCTTCATATGTAGGATTGCAGTTTGGAGGAAACACCTCTTATGGGCAGACCTTTCATACCCCTATTTCGGTCCCATACTTGAGCTCTCCCTTCTCTTGTGGAGGGATGCCTGCTCCAGTATTTTAGACCCCAACTTCTATGGGGATGGCCCGAACCACTTACACTGCACCTCCCACCCAAAATCCTGTAGCCTACGGATGGAATCCATTTCAAAGAAACCTTCCCACTTCACAATTAGTGTCAGGGGGCAACCCCACCTTTACCTATGGGAGTTCGGGGGCTGGACCCTCTAATCCCCAAGCTGGCACATCTGGTGCACCAGTTAGGCCCAAACTTCCTTTTCTGGCAACTTTGAACTTGCCAGATTTATCCAAATTGATGAACGATCCGGTGAGGCATGACCCTTTGTGGCCTCCTGTTCTCACCAAACTGCTCTCGGACATCCCTAAGTTCGAAGGTAAGGCTGGTGAAGATCCTGGGGCTCATGCCACCACCTTCCATTTATGGTGTTCTTCCAACTCATTGAATGAAGATTCAGTGAGATTGAGGCTATTCCAGAGGACCTTGACTAGAACTGCGAAAAAATGGTACATTGAACTGCCTTCTGCCACTTTTAGTAGTTTCTGGGACCTAGCTAGTGCTTTCCTCAGTCACTTTCAGCTTCCGGTTCGTTACGATTTCAGAACGAATTTGTTGTCCACTTTCAGACAAAACAAGGAAACCCACATCTGGGATCATATCCAAGAGTGGAGGAGGCAAAAGAGTCTTATCAAAGCTACCATCCCTCCTGAGTTTCTATTAGAGTGGTTCCTTAAGTCATTGTTGCCATACATTTCTAAGGATGTTTCCACATCAGGAGTGACTAGTGAAGAAGAAGCCATACTCAAGGCCCAGCAGTTGGACTTGATTTATTCACAGTATGGGATTCTATATGAAATTATCCCTGAGGCACAAAGGCCTTCACATGAGGCCGAGAAACCCAATCCTGGACCCCATGCCGATGGTGTGTCCGTAAACTCTCCCACTGTAGAGTCTTTGACAAAACAACTTCACCAATTGTCTGTCAAATAGTCTACGGCAGAGGCAGCAAAGGCTGCCCCCTCCTCCCAAAGTGCAAATGTTTTTGCACAAACCTCTTCGAAGGGCAATCAGCAGCCCGACAGGAAGAAGAAGAAAGGTAAAAAGGGAGAGGGAAACCAAAACCAAACCAAGCCAAAGCCCGCAAAAAAAGATGATGGGGGCAAAAAGGAAAAGAAGAAAGTCAAGTTCCCTTGTAAGTTGTGCCAAGGGGACCACCTTACTCATCTTTGTCCCCTCATGGAACAAGCTCAGAAGATGCTCCAAGCTCAACCACCGGCTGTCCTGAAGGATCCGTTTCCCCAAGGGCAGAATTCTGCTTTAGCTTCTACCGTAGCAGGGGGCACTCAAGCTGCCCCTGACCCCAATTATATCAACATGGTTAGATCCTCAACTTTGTTACAAACCAGGAACAAAAACTATGAGAAAGAGACTGATGAGAAGGGTAAAGCTATAGTTGAATCTTCCAACCCTCTCACTATAGAGAAACCTGCGGAAATAATGCCAAAGATACCCAAAGGTGTCTTTAAGAAGACTTTTCATAACCCAAATGCCTGAGCCGCTCCTAACTACTTTGTGGTCGAAGACTTGGTTCAGACTCCGTGTGCAATGTCAGCTTTGGAGGTGCTACAGAGCTGTCCCGCTCAGCGGGATGCCCTCATAGCAGCTTTAGGTAGCATGGACTCTTTGAGTCTCACAGCGAAATTTCATCTCTCTGATGTTAAAATTCGCCTCCCTTATCATGTAGCTCTATCGATAGATGTTGTCCATGGTGGTAAGACCATTGGATGAGCAGTTGTTGATGAGGGAGCCTCTACTTGTGTTATGTCCCTAGCCTGTTGGAAAGCTCTTGGATCCCCAGATCTAGTCCCATCAACCACTTTACTTACTGCTTTTGATGGAAGGTCTTTCTGTTCACATGGTATCCTACCGACTTTTGAGATTAAGTTGGCTGGCAAAGCAGTGTCTGTTGAAATCGAAGTGATTGATGCTCCATTGGACTACAATTTTCTTCTCGGTAGGAATTGGACTTATGCAATGTCTGCCGTTACATCTATTGTCTTTCGTGTCGTGGTTTTTCCACATGAGGGCAAGCTGGTCACTATTGACCAACTTGATTTGACCCGAAAAGGCCGCTTAGAGTCTAAAGATTCCACTGTGCCATTGGTTGATCAGGCCAAAACTGCTACATAGAGCTTGGGGGCTGGAATGTATGCATCATTGATGGGCACATTCGATATTCCAGCTCCAGTCCTTTATATTGGTTCTACTACTATAGGGAAGTCCATTGATTCGGTGGTTGATAGGACTGATCCTTGGGTCCTCCCAACCCCTCAGGAACCGGAAGTGCCCTTATCTACAGTGGGAGTGGCATATCAAGCTATTACCCAAACCACTGTAGATCCCATTCCAGATCCTCTTACAGTCTCGGATGATCTGGAAGAAGTCTATATGCCCGCATGGGCAGAAAATTCTTTACATTCCATAGATTGCTTAGACACTGTTTTACCTTCCGATGAAGCTATTCTGGAAGCTATGTGTTCACGTGATAAGATATGTGAGGATCTTCATCACCGATCTTATTTCCTTCCAGAGCTAAGCAAGATAGAAAACCAAGAGTTTCATGTGAGACTGTCGGATGATGTTGATACACCTGTCAACCCTTTACCTAGGGAAGGAGTGTTTTCCAAGGGGAATATGGCAAACATTTCCACCACTATACCGATCAACATATCTGTAAAACCAGATGTCATGGAAAATATCTATATAGGTGCAAGCTGCTCTCCGGAGGAGATTTCCATTTATACTGCCCTTTTCAAGGAATTCCGCGATATCTTTGCCTGGTCATATGAGGAGATGCCAGGAATTGATCCATCTATTGTTCAACATGAGATCCCAACCTATCCTGATGCCAAGGCAGTTCGACAAAAATTACGCCCCGTGAACCCGCGTAAAGCGGCGACTGTGAAGGCAGAGGTTGAAAAGCTGTTGAAAGCAGGTTTTATATATCCCGTAGCTTTGACTGAATGGGTGTCCAACCCAGTTCCTGTTGATAAAAAGCAAGGGACTATCCGCATTTGTACGGACTTTCGAGACCTTAACAAAGCTTGTCCTAAGGACAACTACCCTACACCCTTTATTGATCAGATCATAGATGCATGTGCGGGTAGTGAGGTATTCTCGTTTATGGATGGCTTCTCCGGCTACAATCAAATCCAAATCAAACCGGAAGACCAGCATAAAACTTCTTTTATTTGCCCTTTGGGTACATTCGCGTATAGAAAAATTCCCTTTGGATTGAAAAATGCAGGGGAAACCTTTCAACGAGCCATGAACTTTGCTTTTCATGACATAAAAGCCATTATCGAGCCCTACCTTGATGATCTGCCTGCTCGTTCTCGTAAGAGGATCCAGCATCCAGATCTTTTATGGTTGATTTTTGAGAGATGCAGATACTATAAAATTCACTTGAATCCCCACAAGTGTGTTTTCTGCGTCGAATCAGGTAGATTGCTTGGATTCATTGTCTCTAGTAGGGGCATTTAGGTGGATCCTTTAAAAGTTGAGGCCATTGTAAATCTGCCTCCTCCTCGTTCACTTAGGCAACTTCAGAGTTTATAAGGAAAGTCTAACTTCCTTCGACGTTTTATCGTTAATTATGCCAAGATCACAAAAGGTTTCATGTTCCTGCTTAAACAGGACACCCCATTTGTATGGGATGAAACTGCACAACTCGCGTTCGAGGGATTGAAAAAAGCGTTGTTGTCGGCTCCTTTATTACGCCCGCCAGATTATTCTAGGGATTTTATATTATATCTGGCCACGTCGGAGTCTACCATTGGGGTAGTGCTAGTTCAGGAGGATGACAAGCTCATTGAGCATGTTGTCTATTATCTTATCCGTGCTCTGGTTGGACCTGAGTTTAAGTACTCCCACGTCGAGAAGTTAGCCTTAGCAGCTGTTTATGCTGTACAGAGGTTACGACACTACATCTTACTGAGTACCACTACTGTAGTGGTGGATGTAAACCCTTTCCAATATGTTTTATCCTGACGGATTGTTGGGGGAAAATTCAATAAGTGGATAGTCATTCTCCAAGAGTTTGAATTGGTTTTCCAATCCGCTAAATCCAAAAAGTCCTTAGTTTTTGCCGAGATTATAGCAGAATTCCCTACGGAAAAAGATGTAGTGGTTCAGGATGACTCATTCCCAGATGAGCACATCTTCCTTATATCCACCTCCGATCCTTGGTACGGATATATTCTTATATATCTCCAGACTTTGAAGTATCCTACCGCTTACTCTAGGGAAGATCGACGCAAGTTACGCCTTCATGCTAAAAGCTACCTCATTATATGAGATACATTATATCGACAAGGGGTAGATTCCATCTTGCGTCGCTGCCTTACTCATGAGGAAGCGGAGATTGTCCTAAATGATTCCCATAGCGGAGCGTGTCAGGGTCATTTATCTGGGTCATAGCGGAGGTTGTTTTCAAAAGATGATACATTGATAAAACCCACTCTGCAGACTACTGAGGAGAATGTTATAGAGTATAATATTGGTTCTGAAAATCAGCCTAAGATGATAAAATTGTCAAAATTGCTGTCAGAAGAAGAAAAGAGAAAATATGTTGGTTTGCTGAAAGAATTTATGGACATTTTTTCTTGGTCCTATCATGATTTAAAAATATATGATACTAGCATAATTCAACACAAAATTCCTCTGAAACCAAATACTAAGCCTTTCAAACAGAAGCTTAGAAGGCTTAACCCAGCATTGCTGCCAGTAATTGAAAAAGAGGTAAAAAAACTACTAGATGCAAAAATTATTGTAACTCTAAGACATTTATCATGGGTTGCAAATTTGGTGCCTGTACGTAAGAAGAATGGAGAGATAAGAGTTTGTGTAGTCTTCCGCAACTTGAATAGATCTTGTCTGAAAGATAACTATTCATTACGAAAAATAGATCAGATTTTGCAGAGGGTTGTGGGATCTCACAAAATTTCAATGATTGATGGATTTTCTGGTTATAACCAGATTGTAGTACAGCCGGAAGACCGAGAAAAAACAGCATTTACAACTCCATGGGGGACCTTTATGTATGATAAAATTCCCTTTGGGCTTATGAATGCAGGTGCCACTTTTCAGAGGGCTATGGATATAGCTTTTGTGGGTGAAAATGAAAAATTTGTAGTGATATACCAAGATGATATCATAGTCTTTTCCAAGTCTGATGAAGATCATCTAAAACATTTGAGACAAATTTTTATTAAATGCAGAAAGTTTGGTTTATCATTAAACCCAAAAAAGTCTCACTTTGCTCTGACAGAAGGTAAATTGTTAGGGCATATTGTTTCTACTGAAGGAATAAAGATAGATCTAGAGAGAGTCACGGGCATCTTAAAGATCAGTATTCCTAGAAATAAAAAATAAATTGAATCTTTCATTGGAAAAATCAACTTTTTAAGATGGTTCATTCCTAATTTTGTAGAAATTATCAAGCATATCACTGAGATGCTTAAGAAGGATAGGGAGGTTAAATGGTCAAATCAGGCTAAACAATCATTTGAAGCCATAAAGTAGGCATTAATAGAAGCCCCATTATTGATAGCTCCTGATTATACAAAAGAATTTACAATTTTCTCATTTGCATCAGAAGACACTATAGCTGCTGTATTATTACAAAAGAACTCAGATGGTTTGGAACAACCGATTTCATTTTTCAGTAAAACATTAAGAGACTTGGAGCTGAAATATAATATAATGGAAAAACAAGCATATGCATTAGTTAAAGCTCTTAAATTCTTCAGAATATATGTTTTACATTCTAAGGTTTTGGCATATGTTCCAAATTCAACAGTCAAGGAGATTTTAGCACAGCCTGACAGCGAAGGAAAAAGAGGCAGATGGATAGCTAAGGTTATGGAATATGACGTGGATATTAAACCAACAAAATTGGTAAAAGGCCAGGGATTAGCTAATCTTCTAACATAATCAAATTGTCAGGTTTTAAATCTTCATGTGATGGCAGAACATTCAGAGCAGGATATGGCAACATAATACAATAAGCAGCAGGTTTATAGTAGGTATCGTGAGTCTGATTGGTATAAAGATATTGTATATTTCCTTTTGTACTTACAATACCCTTTGGAATTGAATAGAAATGAATGTAGATCATTAAAACTAAAAGCAATGGAGTATGTTTTAATAGATCAGGTTTTGTACTAGAAGGATCCAAGAGAAATATTGTTGAAATGTTTGGAGAAATCAGAAGTTGATGCTGTTATTTTAGAATTGCACAGTGGAGTATGTGGAGGGCACAAGTATTGGAAGGCAACTGCTTTTAAAATCATAAGAGCAGGATATTATTGGCCTACCCTTTTCTCAGATGTGTATTATTAGGTTAGATCATGTGTGGAGTGTCAAAAGTTTGCAGGTAAGAATAAACTTCAGTCCTCACCCTTGAAACCTATTTCAGTGAATGGTCCATTTCAGTAGTGGGGTTTAGAATTCATTGGTGAAATTCATCCTCCTTCTAGTGGAAAACATAAATGGATTCTAACTGCTACTAATTTTTTCACTAAATGGGTGGAAGCAGTTCCTACAAGGAGAGCAACTGAACAAGTCATAATTAATTCCCTTCAGGAAAACATTCTTGGTAGGTTTGGATGCCCTAGGAAATTAGTCACTGATAATGCTCCTGCTTTTAAATCAAGAAAGATGGTGAAATTTTGTGAAGAAAATAATATTAACTTGAAACAGTCCACACCATATTACCCACAGGGAAATGGATTAGTAGAATCTAGTAATAAAAATATTGTAAATAGTATCAAGAAAATGCTATTTGAGAATAAAAGGAGTTGGGATACCAAATTAAAATTTGCTCTTTGGGTCGATAGAGTAACATTGAAGAAGTCAATTGGGACATCCCCTTTCCAATTGGTATATGGAGTTGAAGTTGTTTTCCCTGGTCGAGTAGTGACTCCAGTCATTAACTTTATGCAGGAAATAAAAGAAGAACTAGATGATATAAGAAGAAGAATGTTTCAGATAATTCAATTGCAGCAGGAGAGAGAAGGCATAAAATATAGCTGAGAGGCATAAAATAAGAATGAAAGAAAGCTTTGATAAGAAAGTTAAAAGAGATATGTTTACAATGGGTGACCTTGTTCTCTTGTGGGATGCACAAAAGGAAGAAAAAGGTAAGCATGGGAAGTTCGATAATTTATGGATAGGGCCTTTTTCAGTGATCAAGATCCTGGGAAATGACACTTTTTTTTTGCAAAATTTCAATGGTCCAGTCAATGGAATTTTTTTAAAGCATTTCTATACATATTGAGGGATAAAGGGTCATTGTACATATTCACTGTATATATCATTTCTCTTTGAATAAGACTCCATGGCCCAATAAGACAGAAATGACTTTAGTAGATTTCTAAAGGCATGGGTCAACATGTTCTCAAAGTTTCACAGGGAAAAATTTGTACCCAGATGGAGCCAGATGTTATCTCTAAGGTTGTTTGATTTTTCATCTTAGGGTTTTTTATTTTAATGAGTTTTTATTTTTAACTTTTGCCTTGTTTTACACTTTATTTTCTTTGATTGAATGCCATTATTTTTTATATTTTTCTTATTAATCTTTTGAAGCCTCAAAATCATCACTCATTTAAATCCATGAACCTATGTTAAGTGCAAGAGGTTTTATATTATGAATTGGATTGGTTAAACTGAAAACATTTCTTCAAAGAATATTTCATTAAAGTTGTTAATCATAAGTACCGTTGGGTGTAAAAAATGTGACAATGAAATTATGGTATATATAACATATTCATATTTGACAGACTCGGTACTTGGTATAAATACTCATTAAAGGAAGTCCTGTTTAGGAAATAATGTGTTTCATCGTGTCATTCATTGGCTTGTACAAATGTTTTGCATATGAAATCGAGGCACTTCATGTAATGAGTACTGGTACTAAATGGCAGGGTTGACAGATTGAATATGATATTCTATTTTCCCTAAAATTTGTCATGTTATTGTGCCTGAATGCTCTTTCAAACTTGGTGAAGATCATTTAGAGAACCGTTTCTACACTGTGGACATTTATTGTTTAGGATCTCGAAATTTGGATGGCTAAAACAATGAAAAATTGTGTACAGTAGTTCTGAAGTAGCAGGGGTCTGTTTTAATCCTATATTCTCGTGCTTGAAGAAGGAAAGGTTTACATTGTATAGTTTTTTTCATTTGAATGTAAACTGCTACAACATAAATTCTCTTTGGAAGTGTATAGTGTCAAAGGGTTGTAGAAATGTCAAAGATAACAGAGGAAGAGGATTCAGAAATCATGGTGAGAAGAAAACCAGGAGGCCTAATTTACAGATTGGAGCCCAATAACACAGAATGGATATTGAAGTTTCCAAGATTAGCCCAATTGATGAAGAATTCTCGATGGTTTTCTTTCTGTGAGAAATTACAGGGTTATCATTCACAGGAAACTATGGCTTTTATCAAAAACTATAAAGATGAAATGGTTCATCTCAAAAGCTTAACAATCAGGGTAAATGAAGAATCTATTGCTGAAGCAATAGATGTTCCGGCATAGGGAGAAAGATGGTTTAAGTAGCAGGAATTTCAAGGAGATTACAGTGAGTTTTTAATGCCAGGTTTTGAAAAATTAGATTGGAAAAATGGTATCCATGTGAGCAAAATAAAACCTAGCTGGAAAAATTCCTTTAGAAATGGTGCAAAACTATATTACATGCAATGGTCAGTATGACAGGGTTCTCAAATGCCATTTAAGTTTGCTGATGCGCCTCAGTGGAAGATTACAGCTCAATCTCCCATTCTACCTATTGAAAATCCTACAAAAGATGATTTCATGGGTTCAAGGCCATCCAGAGCATACTGCTCGTTCAGTATACCATCAGGGTTTAATAAAACTATTGATTGTCTCTAAATTGAACAGGGAAGGATGAACCTGGGAAGATCTACTGACAGAGCTAGGGTTCAATGAAAATACTAAAGAGAAAGGAAAAAGGATTATGGAAGACTCGAACCAGCAATTAACAAAGCACAAAAAACAAATTGAAGCTGCTGTAGAGGAAGGTAAGGGTTTTACAGAGAAACCAATTCAGAAAATTTTATGTCCTGAAACTTCATTCATAGATGAAAAACCTAAAAAGTTAAGTGTTATGCTAAAGAATATAACTTCAAAAAATGAAACTCATAATCAGCTGTTGAAGTCAAAAAGCAGGGATGTAAAGCCTAGGACTAGGTTAAGAAGGAAGTTACAGGAAAAGATGAAATCAACACATGAAGACTATGAGGAAATTGTGATGATAGATGATGCTCTTAGTGAAGAGACTGTATATACATCTAAAGGTCAGTATTGTTTAGATAATGAGAAGTTCATTGATGTTCATAGAGTTGCAGGATCTATACCAGAAGTCTTTTGCACAAACAAACAAGTTGATTCAGAGGATTTCTTAGCATCAAGGATTCTACAGGAAGATGAGGTCCATATGAAAGAAGAAGACCTTGAAATATCTCCAGAATTAAACCAAGTCAAGAAATATTTGCAGACATACAAGGAGCAAACTAGGTTTTTACAAAACATTAATGAAAAGTTGATGACAACTAATAAAATACTTCGAGAAGATCTGGAGGATAAGGAGGCAGATTATCGAAAATTGCTGTCAATATCTAAAGATATTCTAAAGGAAAAAAGAACTATCCAGAAGCAACCCGAACTCATGAAGGCTCAGAGTAAGGAGGAGAACAAAGATGCTGAGTTTGCCAGGTTGCAAAAGTGGTCCCAGGTTTTAAGTGATTTAACTATCTTGGTAGAGGCTTCTAAAAGTCTTTAAATTTAGAGTTATAGTTTTCTTTTGAAAGTAATTTTGTTTGTTGACAGATGTCTCTTTTATTTTACACTTGTACTAAAAAATTGTTTAAAGGGTATTGACTTTTCTATTTTTGAAAGAGATCGATCCATAGAAGTAGGATCTTATAGCTATCTTAGAAAATGAGATATATTGTATATAAGGATAGTCACTAGATGAGAAAGGGGTGGCAATTGGAGTGATGGAGATCTAGTTTTGATAACATTTTGTATGAGATGAAATACTCAACATCTTCAATACAGGTTCTGCTTTGATATGAGTATGATTATGATTTGACTGTGTATTTTATGAATTGTGTTTCTTATGATTTATCCTATATATAGTCAATTGAATCCCATTAGATGATTCTTATGGTGAAATACAGTTATATTTTAAATTAAAAAAAAATAGAGTCAGTCTCATTTCATAAATTCATGATCGTAGTTCCTTTGATATTGGATTTTGTATCTTGTTTTATGCTATACATTTCTTTAATGATTATGTGATTTTCCTATAACTTTGATTACATACCAGCCCAATTTTTACCTTGATTTGATTGAATTATATTTTTGAAAAATATTTCTTTAATCTTGAACCCCTATAGTCTAGGTTCAACTTTAGGCATAACACTACCCTCAAGCTAATGGACAGGTAGAAGCAGTGAACAAATCACTCAAATCCATTCTCCAATGAACCATCACATAAAGCACGAATAATTGACACATTATGTTATATCCTGTTTTGTGGGCGTATAGAACCGCTGTTAAGACTGCCACGGGTTTTTCTCCATATCAACTTGTACATCGAGTGGAGTCAGTATTACCGGTTGAATTCAAGATTCCTTCTTTGAAGCTATCCATAGAGCTCTTACCAGATACTTCACCATTGGAGGAGTGTTTGGTCCTCCTTGAGCAACTTGATGAGCAGTGTCAAGATGCCTTGGTGGCTCTAGAAGTAAATAAACGTTGCGTAAAGGTCCAATACGATAAGTCTGTCTATCCAAGGAATTTTAGTGAGGGAGACTTGGTCCTTTTGTGGGATCAACCGAAATAACCCTTGGGGGTAGGAAAGTTTAACCCCATGTGGTGTGGTCCTTACGTCGTCAAACGTGTGTTAGAGAAGGGCGCTTATGAGTTAGTGGATTATGAGGGAGCAACCTTGGTGGAGCCTAGAAATGGGCTCTATCTCAAAAATTACTATGCATGATTCTTAGACAAGGATGGTTATTGTATATTATTGTATAGTTTTGCATAGGTAGGTCTTTTTCCTATAGTGATCGGGTTTGTGAATAGTTTCTGTTTCTTTTAGCAGATGTCAATGGAATCTTCCACCTACATAGGATTCGCGGATGGTGCGAGCCGTCACACTCAACACTCAGCCTCTGCTACTTGGGTGATTTATACTCATATGGGTCAGGTATTGTCTTCAGGAGGCGTTTTTTCATGGCCATGTTCAAAAAATGTTGCTGAGTATAGTGTCATTATTGAGCTTCTACGAGATGCCATTTTACATGGTGTTCTCTCTCTTGAGGTACATCTTGATTCAAAGTGAGTAGTGTGACAACTTAATGGTTTGTACTATGTTAGAGATCCGACGTTATTAAGAAGATTCTTATGTGTGAGGTTGTTAGAACATCAATTTGACAATATAACATACATACATATTCCAAGAATTAATAACCAAGTTGCTGACTCATATGCTAACTATGTGTTAGATTGGCATTTGTTTCATACACAATAAATTCATCACAAACACAAATTTTTACACATGTAAATAAATAAACCGATCATCATAAAAGTTTTTATAAACATCCAAAATGTGGTAATACATAGTGTCATGATACAAAAATGGGGCTCTCGAGCCACCAAAATATAATACACGGTAATAGAAAATGTATCACTCCCAGGTATCTAAGCCTATGGTGGAGGAGGGGGGTTGTGATCATGGAATGCGACTATGGCTCTAGCTAGTTGTTGAAATAATCACACCCATGTTCGTGGTACACCCACCACCTGGTGTTGCATGGCCTCAGGAAAGTCCTCAACTTGTGCCATAGGAACTCTGTGTGTTAGCCTCACAAAGTTGGTATGAATGCTTTGGAGCATCCGCTCCGCATCCACACTCGTGCTATCATCTCCTCTTCCCCTCCGTCTATGATGAGGGAAGACTTCAGGACACCGTGGTCACACATCTGCATGCATATGGTAGATGTCACTATGTATTGTCACCCAAAAACATGTCTTTTGATTCCATATAATCAGAAAACACAAAAAAATTAAATAACTCAAAAATTTAAAGAGAGAGTCGAGATTCGTTACATATGTCATTGTATGCCGATCCTGGTGGTAGCGGCATGTCCGGTTTCCCCCGGAAATCTATCCTCGCATAGGGGTAGTCATCGATGGCAACTATTTGTCGTCGCCACCATAGAAAGAAATCTGCTGGATAGAGGTTGGACACCCTACCTCCACCCAGTTTGCGCATCGCATCCACCCAATGCCGTTGGGACGGATCTCAAACCCCGTGTAGAGGAACGTCAACTGTGGTGCTCAATCTTGGAACATGCTTGAAGAAAAACATGATCAGTATGCTGCTGAAACCAAAGTTTCACACTTTTCCCATCTTACACTCACTAAGCTGGTGTTTCATGTTGCCCAGTAGTGCAATGCTCCAATCATATACCGTGGGTCTCATGCAGTCCACTGCATAGAACATTAGAGGCCGCAAGGCTTGGTGGAGTGAAGCCAAGCCTGCTATCCTACCCATTGTTGGTAGGATGGCCTTTAGGTCCAGCACATGTATGGAGTTAGTTGGGATCTGACTCCCCACTTTCTCTGTGTCTAGATAGAAGTACACCACAATGTACTCATCTATAGTAAGGCCACCTCTGGGCCTACGAGAACGTAGGTTCACTACTTCCCCCAGTCGAGAGAGTCCAGTAATGAAGTATATGTCCTCCACCTCTATGTTGAGGGACATCCAATCTATCTAGAATGAATCTAAGTCTTGATCCCAGTAGTCCACCAGCATCTGCAATGGTCTTGGTTTGGCCCTTAACCCACCAAGACACCAAAATTTGTAGAGCCCACATGCACATAGTGCTTGTTGAGCCATTAGACCAGCCCTTACTGCCTTTTCTACATCACCATGTTCATGTTCTCTCCATTCTAGGACCATCCTGCATAAAAAATTGGAAGTTTATCCATTAGAACAATTAAAATACCTTATGCGCAGCCGCATATGCGACTGTCTGCAAACAACCACGTATGTACGCGACTGTGAGGACATTTTCCGCGTATATCTATCCCTATACAGGGAAAAACCCTCGATTTCTGTGTGGGCCATAGTGCCTATTTTGGATTGGCCTAGAAATCCAAAAACACCATGGAATTTGACAAAAAATGCATCAAAATGGAAGAGTAGAGCATGGGTAAGTACCTGGAAGAAACGGTAGTGGATTCTGCCAGTTGGATCTCGTGGAATTCGCTGTTGAAAATCTAAGCTCAAATGGGTAAAAATTTCAAATGTTTTATAATATTTTGAATTTTTACTATTTATAGAAATTTTTCAAAATTTTTCAAATTTTTAGCCCCTTTTCTATAGTTTGGACCGTTTCTAATCCTTTTGGACTGTTTTTGGACTAATTTATGATGTATGAGACCTTTTTGAGTGTTGTTTCAGTCGTTGGATTGACTCGTTCATGCCGATCTCAAGTATCATATCTAAACTGGCATATAGGTTAGGTTTCATCACCGTTTGCATTTTTCATGACCTTATGACCGTTTCATTATAGCCTTAGGTACGAAACCACTCTATTATGTCACGAAACCTTCTTGTTGTTTCAGAAGTGGCATGATATGAGTGGTAGAGCTTGACCTTACATGGGTACCCTAATTAGCGCCTTATTTTCATTTGGTGCCCATGCTGACGTTTTGTCCCTTAAGGTGTGGGAATCCATTGTATAGTATTTCCATGACATTTCGTAAGAGCCTCATACTCCTCTTTATCTTTTGCTAGCCTATTTCCCTCAGGACTCCCTTATTTCAAGTTGTAATTGCATTGTCATGAGCTTTTCCTGCCTTATTGAGCCTTATGTCGGCTTCCCTAACTTTGAGTTTCATCCATATAACCCGAGCTTGTCTCATGTCTAGCCACACATAGCCATTTTTGTATATCCTTTGCAGCTTGATTCCCTTTTTACCAGGAGGGGATTTTCCCCCGAGTGTCGCTATCCTACACATGTATCCTTGCATTGAGCATAGGTATGTTCCACTGCTTAGAACTAGTTTGTTTGCCTATATGACACTAGTCTCCTCCTAGTCTGTAACTATAAAGTAGTTTTATTCTTTTTCAAGTTTTTTAAATATTTGAAAAAGTCCAAAAAAAAAAGAAAAAAAAGTCAGACAAGGAAATATGTTCTCTTTGGCAGCTATCGAGTTATGTCGCCTTCGAATAGAGCACTGTATATCACATCCATTGGTTGGGTTTATAGTTTGACTTTAGGAGCTGTACTTGTTTGTCTGATTTTATCTCCATCGACTGGTTAAGCTTCCAATCCCCATGGAGCCTCTATCGATGCCTCTTGTGTCACAGAGATGTCCCAGTTTTATATCAAGTCTATGATGTCTTTATTTAGTCACCATTCACCGTTATGCTTTTGTTCAAAGGAAGTTGAAACCTGAATCGACCATTCCTCAATTATCTTGACTTTTCATGTCGGCCATTCTTGGTACAGTTACTGGTTCGTGCACCTTATGATCAAGTCCTTCCACATTATATAGATTTGTTGAGTACCTCGTGTTGGATGATGGGGGATGCCTTAATTCCCTCCTTCCAGCAGATTTCATCCCATAGAATTCAGATCATTTATCCTGGGATTGGAATATAGAGTCATTTTTGAGTGCCTTGAGACTTGCAGTCATCAGTGGCAGGTTCGCTCGCCATCGACGGTCTTTGGGAATACATCAATGTCCCGTGATCGATGGATCCTCTCAAGTGTTCGACCTCAACACATTTATTCACACTTGTTAGTTTTCACTCTAGTACCTTGATTCCCATTTTCATTATCAGTGGATTATCTCACGTCTGTTAATGGTATACATCAATGACCGGTAATCAGACGATGGACTGCTATGTTCGACCTCAACACCTCTATTCACATAGTAGGACATGTACTCGTAGCAGTTTGTGTAGAAGACCTTCCAGATTGGTGGCATCTCTTATATGCTACCTCCTTGATCGTGCCAGTTTTCATGAGATTTCAGCTCTTGTGACTTGATTCTAGTATATGTCAGACATTTCTAGCCATTATGGAGATCTTGATCCATTATATATCTTCAGCCATTATGGAGATCATGGTCCTTTGTATATCTTCATCATGGAGATTCTGATCTATGTATATTGTACGTGGCGATGAACACTTATGTCATATCTTGTATCATGCCTATTCATGGCCATTGTACTCTTATGTATCTGGGACTGCTATATGTATTTGCAGTTATATGCAAAGTTGGATCATTGTACTATTTTGATTGGGTGGCTGGTCTTCCATTTGGGATCTTGCATCACTCCACTTCTGGAATGGACTTATAATGTATTTCGGCCATCGTATGACCCCTCTGACCTCACACATTAGGGGGCATCTGTTATAGCTGATTTTACCACTCCAGGTGAATCACACTTGTATGGCCATCCCCTGTCCCTCTGCAGACTCCTTAGACCCCTTGGACCATTTTTTGTCCTTTGATGTTTCCTTGACCATCCCGAAAAACATGTGAAAGTTAATACATGCAAATTTTAAACCCCTAATCGTGTATATACGCAGGTTTGGCCCCTAAAACCACGTACATCGAGATGTGTGCATAATCCAAATCCTTTTGGAGCTTTCCTTGACATGGATCCGACTCACTTGACTCATGGCCTTCCATATGCCTTGAGATCGCTCGGATTTGACCTTTCATTACCCCTTTGAAAAGCTATATATGGAACTCTTTGGTACATTGAAGGCATATGAGAGAACTGAGAGCAAAGAAACTATAGTCCATTGTTGCCGGAACTTGTGCTTGAGTCTGCATCCCTTTGTCCCTTGGAGCACTTTTGTGTTCTTCCCAAGCTTTCCTTTTTCTTTTGAGCTTGCTATCGAGAGGTGGAGGATTGAGGTGGTGGAGGCCCAAGTGGGGGATTTAGTTTCTCCGATTCATAGACGTGCTGACAGAGGTTGTATCCATTGTAATCTCTGATTTTATATGAATATAAATATCTTTTCTTGTCCAATAATGTATGTTTGAATTAATATTTTATCCATGGATGATTTCAAATGCTTATACATTGTTGATTATATATGCTAGAATAGATCTAACACCCATCTATATAGTATGCTTGTCTTGTTTACTTGATGTTGAGGAAGTGATTTATCAATTCAAGCTGAAGTTGGAAAGCTCAATGGGGATCTACTTCAACCATCCGAAATAAGGTACAAGGTCTGATCCTTTAGTGTTAGATATTTAATTTCTATTGCATATTGGAAAGGATTGATTTCTGGAGTCAAGCTATCTATTGTGGTACCCCAAGCCATAGGAATTTCTATCTGTAACAGGCGCAGGTTGTGCATAGGAAGTTGTTGCTTCGGACTAGGACATCATTCTTGCATAATCCAGAGTTTGGTTTTGGTAAGAAACACTAGCAGTGTTGCTTGGTTGTGGTGTAATGGTAGGTGGTGTCGAATAGTGCCGTGTCTATTGGGAGACCGAACCTATGATGCTTTGTGCAGCACGAGATGCCCCCGATGCATCCCAACAGGAGGTGTTTGGATGGGGGGCATCTGGAATGATGGTGTATAGATATCTAGACTGGGCGTAGGTAATGTCAAACTGTTGGGCTTTCAGTATGGCCTCCTCTTCGGATTGGGGACATTCAGATGCGATGTCCTTTGCTATGGGTGGGAGCAAGGTCTTGAGGAACCAATCCAAGAAGATCCAGTTGTCAAGTTGGATTTTACATAAGCTATGATGTTTTCGCCACTCATGGATGTGGTTGGTTATATGTGTCCCAGTGCTTTGGCTACTGGATAACAGAATTTCCACCCCTTTGTCATATCTGACAGGGAGTTGGAAATACTGTAGGAACATGAAAGCTAAGGAGTTGAAATTTGGATATTTGGCCTGCGGTAGCTCAATGTACCATTTGGCCATGGCACCTGTAAGGGTGCATTGGAATAGCCTTAGCTTGATGGAATCATATACGATGTTGTTGGAAGAGCACCATAGATGGAATGTCATAATATGGTTTTGGGAACATTCCCCTACCTTGCCTTCAAACTTGGGGATGTTTGATGGCAGCTTAGTTGGCATTGGAGGCCAAAACGTTTCATGGCGAATGGGGTAGTTTGTCAATCAAGCCAAATAAGTTAAGATGAGCCATGAAAGGTAGATTGGAACCTAGGTTGATGTGAGATGGAGAAGGGATGGTGATGGGGTTTGCAGGTGCATAATGTACCTGCATAACTGGGGGTATTGGTTGTGCCATTGTAGATGGGCCAATGCCCCCAATTGTGGTGGGAGGGATAGTGTGGGTGGAGGGGACATTGCCCCCGTGTATGACACTAAAGGAAATGTAAGTAGATGGTCCACTGCCTTCCTGTGTGGCAGGAGGGGCAGTGTGTGTGGAAGGGCCACTGCTCCCATGTGTTGCAAGTGGGCCAGCTTGGTTGGTCACTATAGGTGGTGGTAGTTGACTGATGACAGTTTGCATGACTGTGCTTGGGCCACCTGCAGGGTTGTTGGTGATAGGTTGTGGTGTGGACATGGGTCCACTTGCTATGGTTATGCAGGAAAATGGATCCAAATTTGCACCGACCATGGGGATTGATGGTGCAGTATGGAGGTCTGGTTTAGATTGGTATGGGTCTGAATTTGAATAAGAGGTTGTGTGGCCTTTTGATGGAGTGGGAGATCACTAAGAATGGTTTTGTCAGTGTCGGTTTAATGTATCGAATGGTGGTGGTTCACCTCTTAGGTGTGAGGAAGAGCGTGGGGGATCAATTCTGTTACATGTTTATCAAACTGATGGGAAAGATGTTTGGACCTCGGTTTCAATGGCTTCCTATTGGCCATAGGTGGTCACTCGGCCACCAAGACTGCCAGAAGATAGCGCTTGGATTTTTCCTCATGGGCGTTTCTACTCAATCGGTGGGGGTCATTGCTCATTTCGCTTGGCAATTCCACTCAGCGGCTAGCTACTTTGGGGTTCCCGTGTGTTAGAATATAATCCGTTAGGGATTATAATATTGTAAATAAATAAATAGGAATAGTTGGAAGCTGAAAAGGTTGGACGGAAGGTGAAATAAACCGTCACATGAATGTATAAATGAATGCTTAGCCATGAATAGATTAATTGAATTGGGAGTTATTACCAACAAGTGGTATCAGAGCTTGGCTATTCGCCTGCCATAACTCCTGCCTGCCAGACCTTCATTCTGCTTTCCAGTCCATTGCCAGACTGCTCCATCAGTCTGCCAATGGAGTCACATGCAATATATGCATTACTCCATCTGCCTGAGTTTATTCTCTGCGTGCATGCAATACCTAACCCTAATACTGATTCTTCTTTGTGCTGCGACCTCTTCTTTCCTCCTCGATTTCTGAGTGAGCCCTTGTTATTGAATGTTACATTGAAGACTGCATCTTGCACAATATTATGTGTGCTGCAAACCCTAATGCTGCTTTCTCCTTTGGAGGCTGCGTTGAAGACCATTCTGCATAGAGAACTCTGTCGTGAATGAATGCTAGTTTTCTGAAGATTCACGCCTCTCTGAATGATGGGCTTGGAGAGAAGACATTAGACCGCTGATGGAGAGTTGCAGAATCGAGGCCACGCAAGTCAAGCTTCATCCAGCAAATTGAGAATGAGATTTGAAGCTGCGTAATATACTACAATATTTTATAATATGAAGACTGTGGATACACTCGCGTTGAATACCTGTGTGAAGAGTGCCTGCATGCGCTGGAGGAGACAGCTGCAGAAATTATGTATGCTGGAGATTATCTGCGTTGAGATTATCTACGTTGAAGACAGCTACTGGAGATTAACTGCTTTGAGATTATCTGGTGGAGGAGACAGCTGCTCTTAAACTTGCTGTGGTGTTAATTGGTTTTTGTATGTTAATCCACCATTTCTAGGCGGTTCAGTACGCCGTAGGAGATGCTACGGTGTGGATGCTCGGCACTTTAAATTATAATCAATGGGCTGCAAAAAACACCTACAAAGTGGGCGACACACTCTTGTTTGTTTACACTGCCGGTGATCATACCGTTATGCAAGTGACCAAAGCGGATCATGATTCATGCACTACAACATCCCCTTTGAAATCGTATATGGGTAGCAGGACCGTTGTGCCGCTCTCAAAAGCTGCGTGGTGTTGAGAATAAGGCTGGAAAATGCGTTGATCTGGAGATGTCGGTGCTTTCAGTTATGCCTTGATGCCGGTGCTGCAGTAAAATGTGCCTTCACGCGCTGGAGAATGCGTTGATCTGGAGATGTGGTGGAGAATGCGTTGATCTGGAGATGTGGCGACCAATCGACTGCGTTGTGATATATGATGGTATCACTTGTTGAAGACTGCGTTGATCTATATATCGACTGCTCTCTATTCCACATTTTTTTGTATTAAAGACTGAACATGAAGCTGCCTGGAGAATTGTGAAGACCTACCTGGAGAATTGTGAAGCTGACTGAGTATTGTGCGTGAAGAGATTACTACCTGCAGATTGCTGCTTGCCTGAAAGCTCGTTTATATATGAAATATCGGTGAACCCTATTTTTTGCAGACCGAGATAAAGCTAGTATCTATGGTTTTGTTATTTTTATAACAAAATGGATTTGGTTTTGTTATTATAACAAGATTGTTTGCTGGATGATAATGAAAAGCTGTTGATTTCGAGCCTTGTAAAGGTGAAAACTGGTGCCTGGATTCCTCGTAGAATTGTTGCTGCGACCTGGAGACTTCCGGGATTGGTATCTGGTATTGCTATCATATATATGCTGCGTGAATTTTGAACACTATTTTTTTGAAGCATAAACCCTAATTTTGCCCTAATTTAGTGCTGGAGTGTGAGTGGAAAATTCTGCAAACTTTTTCATTTGTGTTGAATGAAAGAGACGCGTGAATGCTGTTGTGGCTGTTGTATGAGCCTGTGATTGTGGTTTATATGCATTGAGTTTATATGCTGCGCATTGAAGAGGTGATCTCTCAATCTAGAAGCTGCGACCAGCTCCTTTGCCCTTCCATTGTGGGCGTTCTCTCCTCTTTTCTGTTTACAACTGAGAAGATTGTTGTACTGTTAGTGGAATGTGTAAAGACTCAGCCTGAATAAGCATTTTGAATTTGGAGCTGCATACTGCTGGAGCTTGAACCAGAGAGCTAAGAAGACTGCTACGACCTCCAAGAGACATAGAATTGCATAGTGAATAGAGCTTGTCGAAGACATTGTTTATACTAGCTAGTGCAGCTGTAATTCTACATAGACTGTATTGTAAAAAAAAAAAATAGCAGAGACTTAGACTTGCTTCTTTCATATAGCTGAGATTGTTGACTGTTGGTTGTAATATCTTCTCTGTCATTGTATCATCTTTAAAACCTGAAGTTGACAT
>LPNX011123297.1:25945-76399 GCA_001517045.1 Pseudotsuga menziesii | reverse complement strand
AACAGATTTTGCATGACAGATTGCAATCCTATATCTACTCCAATGGAACAGAAAATGAAGCTCACATCAAGCGAAGGAAAAGAATTTGAAGATGCGACCAATTATTGACAACTTGTAGGAAGTCTTATCTACCTAACAACAACTAGACCAGATATTTCTCATGTTGTTGGCATACTTTCAAGGTTCATGCATAAACCTTGTGAAGGACACTGGTCAGCTGCAAAGAGGGTTCTAAGATACTTGAAGGGGACTCAAGTACTCTAAAGTGGATGAATTCAAACTTATTGGGTACTCAGACTCAGACTTTGATGGCGATAAGGAGACAGGAGTATCAACTTCTAGATACACTATGAGTCTTGGATCAACAGCTGTTTCATGGAGATCTCGCAAACAGTCAGTTCCAACAGATTCAACAACAGAAGCAGAATATGTGGCTGGAGCTGAAGCAACGAAAGAAATAGTATGGCTCAAGAAGATACTTGAAGATTTACAAGAAAAACAAGAGAACTCCACTCCATTGTTGGTCAACAATACTTCTGCAATCAAGCTGGCTAAGAATCCTAGATTCCATGATCGAACCAAACACATCAACAGAAAGTATCATTTGATTCGACATCATGTAGAGGCCAAGACAGTCCATCTTCGACATTGTTCCACAAATGATCAAATTGCAGACATCTTCACCAAAGCGCTTGGACGAGAAAAGTTTGAAAGGTTCAGAAACATGCTCGGACTTACAAACGCCCCTTCGGATTAAGAGGGGGATTGTTAGAATATAATCCGTTAGGGATTATATTATTGTAAATAAATAAATAGGAATAGTTGGAAGCCGAAAAGTCTGGACGGAAGGTGAAATAAACCGTCACATGAATGTATAAATGAATGCTTAGCCATGAATATATTAATTGAATTGGGAGTTATTACCAACACCATGGTACTCCTCATAATGATTTTCTAGGCTGAGCTCAAGTACTTTCCACGGTTGAAGTAGTTAGGGACTTATGTCCTCAAAGACTGTAGATTTGTTTGAACTTAGTGTAAATTGATAAATTTTAAGGCTCTCTTAGCGTCATGAACTGAGTTGGGTTGATTAATTGGTATGGTGTATTTGTTTTTCTATATTTTTGGTATCAGGTGGATGTAAATGGTTTATGAATTCATCATATCATGGCAAAGTTCATATCATTATTGTGCAAGCAGTGAATAATCAAAAATTTGTAAACAGATAAATTTTTAACCCTAAATGTGACAGCCTAACTAGGTGACTACCTTACACCTATATTCCTCTTATACCAAGAGAAGGTGTTGGGCTCTCAACAAAATGGGACTAGGCCTATCCGTAGATCCATAGGTCACCTCCCAGATGCAAGGTTGGTCAACAGGGAGGACGCTTAGCACCGTGAGAATCCCTCCTTCTCTACCCCCTCTACCTTCCAGGTCATCCATTTTTAATGGTTTAGAACAATATTCAGTGAAGGGCCTAGGACTATACGAGCTATTCCCTTCATCATATCCCAGAATACCCTGAAGGGTGATGACTAGGTTGAGGAGGAAGGGTAACCAAGACAATTAGTTTTATGTTAATTTTAGTTAAGCTACATTCATTGACTAAGCCATTAAAATTTATTTTGAATTTAGACTTTGTTTGTTGATGCAATTACAATAAACTGAAACATAAGTAGAAATTGAACTACTTTGCTGGACAGAGGTGGCTGAGCCACACTGACAGTCCCTATTAAACTAAAAATTAAGCACTGATTGACAGACCACATGTTTCAGGTCAATTTTAGTGAGGGGGTCATGAAATTTTTCCAGAAACGGGTGAGGGGGTCACACAGATTTCACAGACAAAAGTAGTTTGCCTATCTGAGTGAAGTCACACCTTTTGGGGGGGGAAAGGGTGACCTGGTTGTGCCTGTGAGGCCTAAAAGAGCGACCTCATCCCATGTTCAGGACCAATAAGTGTGACCTGCCCCGGATTTGGTGTTTTTCTAATCCTGAGTCAGATCTGACCGACAGTAACCTGTACTATGGCCAAACTGACATGGATTTACCTTGTAGAGGCTTCAACAAAAATAAAAACTAGAAATAAACTAGATCTAAGCTAGATTTGACTAGAAATTTCTAAAACTAGGGCATAAATTGAAAAACTTGAAATTTGAAAAAAAACTGAACAAGGGATCCTGTCGGATCGACCTGGTATGGTCGCCAGTTCTGTAGCAGGGATTTCTCCTTGCTACAGGGGCACGAATGGCTCCCTTCTGTCTATATGATAGAAGGGTAGGTTCCTATTTGTGGAAAATATAGTAAAGAAATTAGAATAGATAGAAAGCAAAGAATAAGAAATAATGGCTGTGAGCCCCTTTGCAAACAAGGTTAGGGCTTCACTTTGGCTACCTGTAAACAACTAATGAATAGAAATAAACTTGCAAAACATGTTAATAAACAAACCTGAAAACAAACATGGGTCAGAAATCAACTAAAATACTAAACAAAAATGCATAAACAAAACAAGTTTATACCTCTCCTTTGGTGAAATGGGCCACCATGCCCTAGCTGGAAGGAAGCACCTCTCTATCTCACTCAGCAATGGAGGATCTATGGCTTAATGGGGAAGATGAGTGGAAGAGAGGGGGATGTGGGTGGCTTGAGAGGAAAAGAGGTCTCAAGGCATCCATAGGTAGCATAATAGTATGTAAGAGAAGTGTCTTTTTGAGAGTGACCCCCCACCCTCCTTTTATAGCTTTTTTGAGGACTTTTAGGGTTTTAAGCCCTTGGTTAGGGATTTAGCCCCTTTTTTGGGATTTTAACCCCTTCCACCTTAACTTTAGCTCCTTTTAGGGTTTTAGGCTCCTTTTAGGGGTTTTATCCCCTTTTGGAGGGTTTAGCCCCTAGGAGAGTTATTTAGGCTCCTTTTTGGGGTTCTTAAGCCCTTTTCTTCATTCTTAAGCTTTTTTGAGGGTGTGGGGGTCTAATGGGGTGTTACAAAGGTCATGTATGGGTGTCCTTGGGTGGTGTAGGCCATGTAGAGATGAGTGAAGGAATTTTCGGGTTAACAAACCCTGCATTGTGCACTTGCCTCATTGGGTCTTTCAGATCATATTATGGGAACCGGCTTGAAAATTGATAAAGGTCGCATACCTATGAACCGTCACAACGCGGATTCAGTGAGATCGGAGGACAACATTGCATAGTGCATCTGATTGCAAAAATAAATCAATGTTGTTATCCTTCTTCCAATCCGTATGATTCTTCTACTCCCACAAGTTCTGGTACCTCGCAACAAGGCACGATAGTGGTACATCCATCTGTACAAAGTCTGGTGGGTTGGTCCATAGAGTGAAAGATATCGAGATGAGCATCTAGGAGTAATGAAATTTGTAGGTGGGTTCTTCCTGGGCTTGCATGGTGTCATCTATCAGCTCATTCAACAAATATCGTGACCAATTGGAGATCCCACCAAGTGCGCACAGTTTCGCGAGCATGATTGTTCCCGCAGTTCACTGGTTGGTCCTCATCTTGTATACCAACTTACAAGAGAGGAGCCACATGACCAATCGCATGCTGGCATCCTCAATAGGGCCAATTAGGAATCCCATGTTGATGCACTGAAGCTTATGGTTATACTTTATCCTGGTGGTGTTTTTTTGGGCCAAATAGGGTGTGGGGTCATCCCCTTCCTTAGGCAGACCTGTTATTGCAGCAATAAGGTTGACGTCGAAGGGGTATGGTTGATCGAGCCATAGGCATCCTCGGTGGAAATAGACCAGAAGCTATCTCATGTATGTGTTGATGTATAGAATATGGCCAAAATGCAACATAAATAGTAGGTTCATCAACCCTATGTGGCCAACTTATTCATCCCATTGCATTGGTCTGAGTATCTGAGTTCTAGTCGAGTTGGTCTGATCGGGGATCATGCGGTCGTCTCTTTTCAACCCTGGCTACTATCGTGTGTCAAAGTACTCAAAGCTCAACTTGATGAGCTTTGGCATGAGGCTCTTGGGCATGGGATGTTCTTAGGGATCCACAACATGACCAAAGTTGTATTGGCCTTCTTCGGTAGTACCACTTCCTTCGCATCAACTCTTCTTGGTGCGACATAGTGGGGAAAGTTTTCATTGTGCTCCTTAGCGTCTGGGCCTCTGTATGGTGGGAAGTCTTTGTCCATGAAATATTCCTCTAGTGGGCCATTTTCCATGGGTGATTTCCCAGTAGCGTCCGGGATGACCGTATCCTTCCGCTTTCTGGTCATTTGCTTCGTTTGCAGTCTAGAAAGTCCTACTACTTCTTTCTTACTGAACTGTCTTGGCTCTCTGATCAGCTGTGCAACTATAGTCAGTGGTCTCTAAACTGTGTTTAGCATAGGGGGTGAACCAGGGGTTGGGATATGAACATGGGCAGCTGTAGGTCGAGGAGTAGGTGGCAGTCTAGGTGCGTTCGGGGGTGAAATATGGTTTCTTGGTCTGTGCCATCGAGTCAGTTTCTACACCGCTAGTGATTCTACTTATTCTTTGACAATTGGGAAACCCAGGATAATGGTCGTGTCTAATAGCTCACTATCACTGGGGATCTCGATGACCATGGGCATTGGCTAACTGAGTGATAGAATTTTTCCTTTGGTATTGCTCGGCTCTGGTTCTCTTAGCTCTCTCTCCATGTGTGTAAAATATTGCTTGATGGTGAATCCTGGTACTTATACCCGTTAGCACATCCTGCAGTCATCATTTGGATGTTTAATCAATCACATGGGATTTTTGGTCGAGGTGATCCTTCATTAACTTGAAATATTAAGTGCTTCGTTGTACCTATCATCACAGTTATGGCAGTTATGCTGAGGACGAGTGTGTTCCCACCTAAGTTGTACTTAGTGGTTTTTATCAAGTGAGCCCAGTGAACCGGACAGGGTTAACTTGTTCGGACTTCAAAAGACCTATGGAAGTACTTTTGGGAAGTGCCTGTTGTATCATATCACATGTTCATACCCCATGGGGAGTTGTAATAAATGTTCTAGCATGATAGTGTTTGTAAAAGACTCGGTCTCTTAGACTTCATTTGTCAATCCGATCAGCCCAGGGTGTTTTTTCCCTTGGTTATTATTGGTTGTTGAATAAACGACTGATAATTTCTGAGTTTTTCACTCCATACCTCCAAAGTTGGGGTGGTCGGCTTGGAATTTAGGCCTATTGAGGTTATTAGAGTCTATGTGTCAATGTATAAGCATGCTAGACATCATTTTTGAGTCATATGAACATGTCTAAGTCCCCCTAGGTGTTTTTCAATTTTTCAATTTTTCAGTTTTTTCAGTGTTTTTTTATTAAATTTTATTTTTTCCAAAACTTAGGCTATTTTTTAATAGTTTAATTGGAAAAAATTGATTTTGTAATAAAAGTGGGCCAAATAATCGGTTTCAGTCATGTAGGTGCTCATTTTCAAGCTAAGAGCACCATGTAAACCCATGGTCCCACGGTTTCCTAGTTTTGAGTGATTTTCCATCACTCGGGTCAGAAAGCCCCAAAAATCAATTATTGATTATTTTAATTAATAAATTGATGAATAATGGAGCAAATCCAAAATCATAAATCAATGGATTCTCAGCCAATTTGATTGAAATCGGTCAGATCTGAAGCAGATTGACTGGATCTAACAAATCCTTGACTGAAGGAGGTGATCAAATCAGATCTAGAGTTGATCTTGAGCATCCTTTATGAGGAATTTCGCCCTCCCTCTCTCCTCAACATGTTTTTGGCTCAACTGGATGATTTTTGGTGGATTCTTCAGTCAATAGGTTGAGGTGTCAGTCAGATCAGCCCCCCGATTGACAGTTGCACTCAGTGAGACTCAGATCTGGCTCAGCTAGACACAGATCAGGAATTGATGGACTCTCCATCAGTTGATTTCACTTGATTCCATGAGTAATTGCACCCCCCTTGGGATGGATGGCCTGTAAATTGTATAAATCAAGGCACAGCCTTCTCTTCCAAGCTAGTTAGAACTGGGATTGAGGTGCTGCTGCTATTGTATTGTTGTAATTCTCAATTGAAATAAAGAAAAGCTTTGGAGGCAATACAGTGTGGTGCCATTACATGTGTGGATGATTATTGCTATTGTTTTACTGAGGTAACCTGTATCTGTGGTCATTTTTTGCTATTTTCTTGTAGATCTGTGTTTAAGATTGGTAGTTAGCTTATTACAATCTTGATAGGAAAGGTGTTGTTCAATAAGTTTATTGACTGTCACTCTCCTTTGATGCATGTTTAGAGATCTATATTTATCATGTCCTATAAGCTTATATGCATGTTATCTTGAATCTCTTTGTATGTACTAATCGAATCTCACAAGTTTCTTGGCAAGTTCTTTGATTTCAGCTGAGTTGCAGGTTCATACTTTGGAGAGGATGCTGATCTAGTTTGCTTCTTCATTCTCTTCAAAACATTTCAAAGGCATAGTCCCTCGTCATTCCACCTGAAATCTCTACTGTGGATCTTCAAGGAAACCAACACTCTTTCTCTCTCTTCCTCCTTTAAAAATCATTAAACTTTCCTCAAACTGGTTACTTTAAGGTTTCTTTTTAAATATGATCTATCTCATAAATAAAAGCATACATAGATCTAATTATCAAGATCCATTCAATTCTCTAGATCTTAGTTTCATTGTGCACATAAAGTTCAAATTCAAGAGATCTAGCTAAAATTGCCTTAGTTTCGCAAGTAGTTTATTGAAAAAATCATAGCTTGCTGTTAAGGTAGTTTCATTTGCTGTTCAATAATTTCAATATTCTGAAATATCAGTGCTTTTAATTTGCTGCAAAAACATCAATCCAAGATCCCAAGGAAAGCTTGCTTTCCTTGGTTCCTTTTTCGTCGATTTAGCTAGTTTAATTTCATTAATTTTTGAGATAAAGTAGGCTGACCCAAAGGCACTCTTAAAGTGATTTGGGGAATTTTTTATTCTAATTCACTCGCTTTCATTTATTAGGTCTGACAGAGAAGAAAGGAATCTGATGTCCAAAGTGGCTTTTGGAGTGCTCAAATCCCCCCAGGGGTCTCTCTTTTGTCACATAATTTGTAATTTTTTTTATATAAACTATAAGATATTGGTTTCAGCATATATAAGGACCAAGAAAGATCTGTTTTATCAGTGCTTTGATATTGTAACCAATGTAATGAAATCATCTTTTCAATAGGCTCTTTCGAGCCCATTCCCCATCCCCCCTGGGGGGATTCGCATCGGTGCCATTTTCGTCGTTTTCTGCTTATTTCCTTGTTCTAGAATTGATATGATTTGTAGGGTAGTATATTTGATATTTTTGTTAATTCCATATTCCATATCTTACTTTCAAAAGTAATCATAATACTTACCCCACGATTTCCCGAGTGACCCGAAAGGGAAAAGAGATTCGTGGTAGGATTAATTAGAAAACCATATTTGTGTAGTTGTGTTATTTTATAATATTTTGTTTATCAGCATTTTAAAATTAACCCCTCCTTGATTCCCTGATTGAGATCCACTTGGATCGAAAGAGGTTCTTGGAGGCTTTTCTTTTAAGCAAGAACACATCTTTTAAAACTTATTAAAATTTACAAGACTCCAGTGTGTATGCTCTACACTTGGATGTGGTTCGTCCGATCAGTCAAGCTATATCAAAAGCACTTGGGTGACTAGAATAATTAGGACTCACCCTCCCCAATTAACAAACCATCAGGTGAAAATCCAACACCTCGATCAAACCTTTACGGTGGAAAAATACCCAAAGGAAGTGGGAACCTACTGAAAAGTGACCTCGGGGCGCCGATCTCTGTCACACCCTAACGGGTGCGTTACGAACATAGCCCCAGAGACTCCATTTCAGCCCACATATTCCTTGTGGGTAGTCGTATAGGCTTTGTTTTGGACATACTCCAAGTACTCTCAGGTATATCTGGAGTCCCCCTTTAGCCTAATTTAATCAATTCATACTTCAATTTTAATTTAAAACATAACAAGATGCATTCGCAAAACATTCCCTCCAAGCACATGCAAGCACATTGATCTCTTTGATTTGACTCCATTATTAAGGCACTGGTCATATATATATATTGTGTATCAACTTTGTGCTTTCGTGTGTATCTTCGTATCTTGTCATCTTGATTGTTTATAGTTAAAATATTCAAACTCCTAAATAACTGATTCAGTACAACATCATTACACTAAGAAATCATCCTTAGTAACTTAATAGGGTCTACCCCCCTTAGCTCCGTTAGGAGTTGAGCCTAAACGGAGGAGTCAAGAACAAGGTGACATCCTTGACTCGAGACTTGCCCCCAAGGACACACCGAGTGGCTTGAAGATTTTTGCCGCATGATCCAGGTGTGTGAAAAGGCGGCAACAGAGTGACGGGACCAAAAAACATGTCGTCATTCTCCTTGTACCGCATCAAATTTATGGCTATTAGTTGTCATAGCCGCCTCAACCTTAATCAAATATCCTCTCTTAGTTATCTAATTGTAGACATTCTATCATTGCCACCTTTCCATAAGTTTTTTGCCTTTTCTTGTGGGTTCTTCTTTTCCTTGCGCTTCTGCGTGCGTATGTCCCCAATGTGCAACATAACAACTTCCTTTCTCTCTTTTTTTTTTGATGTGGTCTTAGCTAGGCATGTTGCAACCATTGTAGTATGGATTCAGGAGACTACCATTGACTATTCTTGCAACATATGTTCCATCAAGATTCTGTAACTTTACTGCGCCCGCATCACTGATGTGTGCAACCACATATGGTCCAAGCCAATGTGTCTTTAGTTTTCCCAGGTGTTTGAAAAAATTCTTGTTATACATCAATACAAATCCTTCGAATTTAGATGGCTTAACCTAGATATGGCGATCATGCCATGCTCTCTATCTTTTCTTCTCCACAGTTTGATGGTATCCTGTGATGAAGCGTTCCTCTTCCATCTGAACGAGCTGTGACAGCCTTTGCTCGAGGGAATCTCTGCCAGTGAAGCAATCCGTAGGATTAGTACAATTTACTCCTTTGGTACAACAACTTCTTGTCCATATACCAACCTGAATGGGGTATGACCTGTCAATCGCTTGCAAGTTGTGTGATATTCCCATAGCACAGCTGAAACTTTCTGATCCCAATCATCTCGGTGCACATTGCATACCTTGGTTAAGGAATTCTCCAAAATCTTGTTGAACTCTTCAACTATTCCATTCGCATGAGGGTGATATGGTGTTGTCTTCTTATGTTGGATCTGGAATTCTGCAGTAAGCTCAGCAATCACTTTGTTAATAAAATGTGTACCTTGGTCGCTTAGGAGAATATTTGGACAACCAAATCTAGTCACTACATTTTCAAACAAAAAATTTGCCACAGTTGTAGCGGTGCAATCCTTAATAGGAACGGCTTCATCTCATCTGGTTAAATATTCCGTTGTAGTGATAAATAGTGCACGCTAGTCCTCTTACTTGGTGGGATAATAGGTCCAATGAAATCAACGGCCCATTTATCAAATGCCTAGAGGGATATCTATGCCACCAGTAGAATTTCATCGTGGAATGACAAATTTCCTGTTATTTGGAAGATATCGCAACGTCGACATAAACTCTGAGTATCCATGTGTATGGTTAGCCACCATAATCATGCTTGTATGATTTTCCACACAGTTGCTTTTCTCGCATAGTGTTTTCTTGCGACACCAACATGTGCTTCATAGTCAAAGACATAGTGATGCAATACTTCATCCTCGCCGAGCTTATACAGATGCCCCACGATCAATGTATAATTAGCAGCTCTGATGAGCAAGTTGTTCTTCTGATTAGTTTCCATTCCTTCCAGTGCATTTTTTGTGCTCAGAAAATGAATGATTGCATTAAACTCATTGTTCTGATCTTCCATCATGTGGATCACAAATAGTTTTGCATCGGGTAAGTTATCTTTGAGGATCGTTGGTTCTTCACCTCTCTCTATCCTTGATAGGTGGTTGGGTCCAACATTTAGTCGATGAGGTTTAACAATGACCACAAAATCAAATTCTTGAAACAGGAGAAGCCATCTACAGACCCCCCAACAATGGTTTGTTGACTAGGTATTTCAGCACTAAACGATTGGTGTACATCTAAAAATGTCCACCCAACAAATAGTGTCAGAATTTTTGAAGCACATAAACCATAGAAAGGCCTTCTCTTTATGTCATTGTGTAGTTATTTTCTGTTGATGAAAGTTTCCTACTTTTGAAAGAAATAGGGTGGTCCAGTGCACCCTCTCCTGGCTGTGTTAGGACTATGCCAAGCACGATAGATGACATGTCAACATGCACATGGAACTCTATTTTTCGGTCTAGGAATACAAGTATTGGCACAGTGTCCATTACAGTGTTTAATATATCCAACCTTTCCTGGAACTCTATTGTCCACTAGAAATTTGCATCTTTCTTCAACAGTTTCTCCATAGGTGCAGTGATCGATGCATATCCTCTGATGGGATTCCGGTAGTAGCCTGTATATCCTAACATTGATCTGAGTTGCGTGACTAATGTAGGTGGGGGTAATTCTAGAATAATCACAATTTTTTCTGGTTCGACCAAAATCCCGTCATGACATACGACGTGACCCAACAGTATACTAAATGGTGCATAGAAAATACATTTCTTAGAATTAAGCGCGATTTGATACTGGCCGAAATGGTCCAGCATCATGCGTAGACTCTCAATATGGTCTCTTACTAGACCAAACATAGTCCAATCATCAAATTAGACTTCAAGATACTTATGTATAAAATATTTAAAATCGGAAACTACTATTCTAGAAAAAATAGCAGGTGCATTCTTGAGTCCAAAGGACATTAACCTATATTGATAGCATCCCCATTCTGTGAAAAAGGTTTTTTTGTGGTGATCCTCCTACGTGATTCTGACTTGATGATATCCAGAGAATCCATCACTGAATGAATACATCTCTTGTCCACCTACATTTTCAAGTACTTCATCTGTGAATGGTGTTGGGAATGGGTTGTGCAAGCATGCATCGTTCAACTTCCGCAAGTCTACACAGATCTTGAATTCGTCTATTGTCTTCTTATTTTGGATCACTATAGGGCTGTTCCACTCTGATTGCTCAATAGCTTCTATTATTCCTACGTTAAGCATATGATCCAATTTTGTGTTCACATTTTCCTAATACCTAGGGTTCATTCGGTATGGTCGCTGTCCACTGGGTTTAGCATCTGGTCGCATGGGTATTTTCATCTCCTCTAAATCTCCTACTATCCCCTTTATCTTTGAAAAATTGGGAGGGAATATATCTTGATATTAATGCAGAAAGTATATGATATTTGCAATAGTGCTTTCATCCCAATAATATCCTATATTGGAAAAATTCGGGTTCTCTAGCGACCCAATGTTTACTTTCTTTATTTTTAGTGGTTTTAGGAATTGGTCACTCGAAATGTCACTTCCCTCTACTGTGCATGTGCCCTCTGTCTTCGGTATGTTTATGTTAGTCGGGTCATCATATGGATCTCTACTTAGGTTGTAACAGGCCATCCACTACTGGATGGTCACACTCCACTGGTGGGAATTTTCCTCTATGACAGGGATTTAAGAAAATATCTGGGCTTTGAGTACTTGAAGTGCAACATCAACTGTACATTTCTCATCTACAAACTCAAATGTGTGCTCAAACTGTTAGGCTATGTCTTCCCAGTATTGAGTACCTTGTCGCAACTCCATAGATGCATACCAGGTTCTAGGTGTCATTTCCAATGTGTGAATTAAATGATGGACCCATTCTTGCCGTGGGTATACTAAAAATATAGTGTGACATAGATTTATGTGCCTTGTCAAGCTCGACAAACCTATGTACTTATGGCTTATAGTAACAACTTCTTCACCGAACCGGACTTCCATCAACCTTCTACACTGCGCCCATTTTGTTATAGATTTCTTATATGCAACCCACCATTTGGCAGGCGTAGCCTTGAATACATGATCCAATGCAGACAAGTGCTGTGATTATATGACAAGACCTTCAAACTTAGTGAGAAATGCCACAGGGTTAGGTAATCCTTCATAGGTGGGTAGCTATTTGTCGTCAGTCTCCACCCATCGCAAAAACCTGGTAATCCTTGTGCATATCCTCATAGATACCTCATGTAGCCAACTTTTCCATTTCTCTAAAGCTTCCCCTGAGTCAGATGTGTAGGAACTAGCACTCTTCCAGCTCAGGTTCCCATCTGCAGTTGGATTGATGTAATCTTCTTGCATGGTAGTGAAATTGTAGATCTGGTCGAGATAGTCACCATGTACGTCATTATAGACAGGCTCAACATATCTTTTTCCTTCCAATGGATCAATGGGTGACACTACCCTCAGTTCTTTATCCTCGACTGAGAGTATCCTTTTCTTAAATTTGATGATGGTCTGATTGTCTATGGCCCAATCTATTCCCAACAACATGGGATATGGATTTGTGTCATCAACAATCTTAATGACTTCAAAGTCTGCAAATGTGCACAACACTTCTATATCTACAGGGACTTGACTCAGTCTACCAATTGGGAGTACCTTTTCATGACTGGCAAGTTGTAGCTGGATAGGAGATCAGTCCAAGTGCGGCTTCCCCATACTTTCCCAAGTTTGTCATGTCAAGATATTGATATCAGACCCTAGGTCTAAAATGATATAGTCCGTGTCATAATCTCTTATATTCACAGTCATTCTTAAATCAAGACCAGTTTTGAATTTCTTCCCAACCTAGTTAACTCTCTTTTTCAGGTTGTGGCTCTACTGGTGCCTCTTCTATGAGTGCTTGTAGTTCTTCAATGGCATTTTTATCTTGAATTGGTGCTAAGAAATTTGACAGAAAGGACTTGATCTTACTAACCTTTTGTAAGACCTTCTTTTGGAATATGTGGTGGAATCATTCAGGAATCTCCCTGACTTCTTCTGAAGTTGACAGCTCTTTTGTATCTACAAACTCTGGTTGCACGTCCATGAATACTTGCTTCTGCTTTTGGACGTCAAACGACACCTCCTTCTACGTCACCGATCGTACTTGTGGTTGAATTTGTTCTTGCAGAATTTCCAGATCAGCTTTGGTCATAGCACCTCCTTGTGTTACGACTATAACACTTGGATCTTGTGGTTCAGTAGCAATCATCTGGACATTCAAGTTAGCATTTGCATTTTGATTCTGCGCAGGAGTAGAACCTACGATTGTCCTGGCCTACCTATTCGCTATCAACTATGGACATTGTTCCACATTATGGTCATGTCCCTTGAAATATGAGCACGTCTTTGCAATCTCTAAACAATATCTAGCATAATGACCTAGCTATCCATAGTTGTAGCATGTAACCTGACTTCTTCCTCTACCAAATCCTCCTCCACCTCCTCTTCCTCTGAAGTTCCCACCACCCATTCCTTGAAGGTGTGGTTGTTGTGGGGGATACAAAATCTGTTGATATTGTAGATGATAGTGATTTTGCTGTGCGTATGGCTGCTGTGGCGCATACTGAGGCTGATACTAGTTCTGGTATTGATTAGGTGGGAACTGCGTAGGATGGTATGACATTTGCGCACGATCAGCCTAAGTCTTTCCATCATTGTTCATTAAGTATGTGTCCACTGTGTTTTCCTTCAAGATATGATATTCTCTGCAATCCTTCTCTTCATGCCCTACTGACTTGCAAAATTTACAAAATAGGTTCCCTGAGGTACTCATAATATTTTGCAGGTATAGGTAGTCCTCATCGCATCAGACATATCTCATGAATGTTGGACAATTATCCTTAGTGTGTGCGTCTGTTCTGCATTTTGTGAACCATAAGTCTTCATGGGATTCCTTACCCTTCTTGATTTCCTGGAGCTGTATGGTTATATTAGCTAACTGTGACTGAATCTGTACCATTCCTGCGGCACCATCACCAATTGGCGAGGCTTCCAGCTTCATTTCCAATTCTAGCGCTTTCATCTGTGACTCAATATTTTGTTGCATCAAGGGTCCTTGTATGTGTGGTAACAACGCATCAATAAACCAATCCTTATGTTGAACATCCAACTTTTGGAAACTCACCTTGACCATCAAGGTTTTAAATCACTGGTCAAAGTCCCATACTGTCTCTGTCAGTTCTTGCTTTAATCTCCTTGATCTCAATGATGCACTACAACTCAGATTTAGGTTTTCTGAACTCAGAGATCATTACGGTGCATATCTCCTCAAGGGTATTCTGTAGTGTTCCTAATGGTACTATACAGTACTTCATTAACCAGTCCGGTGCACGAACCCTTAGAGTCGTGATCATATATGTTTTCTTTAGGTCTTCACTCTGAACTAAGTGAACCATCCAAACAGCTTCACATATGAACCAATGCTGCTCTGGTTCCTTTGCTCCATTGCCATTGAATGTGGGTAACCAAATATCTGCCCCAGCCATTGCGTTGGCATCGAGGTTATCCAATGAATGGTTTAACTGGGGTGTTTCCTCTTGCACGATAGTCGTAGTACTAGCACTATCACTATTAATAACTCGCTCAAGATATGAGGCTCTAGACCTTACCTTGGGTGATGCTTCTGGTATGATGTAGTTATGTCCTGACCTTGGTGTCTTGTCAGACTTTTTGGAGTCATCTACTCCTTATAATATTGTTCTATAGTTCTCCTCTTTGTCACAATATCCTTTGTATACTTGCAACTGAAGTTCATGTTTTCTTTCCTCGAACAAAATAGGAGTTCGTCGAACTTCCTCTATCTTTCTGAGTCTTTCTAGATTTGAATCTCCTTCCACTCCGTAGGAATCTAGTGTCTAGTTCAAGATTTGTACTTCCTAGGAACATCTCAACTCACCATTTCCCATTTTCTTGACATGTGATCAGCGACATCACCTTCCTCCGTAGTATGCGACTCAACTATTAAACTACAGGATACCATTCTCATAAACGAGCATCTTGATCCATGTACCGATATATAACAAATATATTCTTCAGTGTCCTTGGAAAATTTTTATTTCAGCCTCACTATATGAGGTTATAGCCTCTACTGCAAACTCAGTAATATATCCTTGTAAAATACTGTCAACCCAAAAATCAACAACTCTAGATATGGTGTTACCTACACTGGTTATTTCACGCACCAATTGATCATTCCAGCCGACTATTTCTCTTCTCCAGAAATTTGTCTTCTTTCTTGTCAATATTGACAACCATTCGTGCAGAACAATAGGAAACTATGCAAAGAATATCTCTTGGATATCCGAATGTATGTATCGGTCTACCCAATTATTTGCACTCAACTGAGATCCTGCGCTCTCTTCTTGTGTGAATGCCAATGTCTTGGACTCCAGCCAGTCCTCTATCTTGTTCTTTGTCGGATGCCACAACATGTCCCTCAACTCAAATGGTTGTGTCCTTGAAACATAACCATTTTTGGCCTCTTCTCTCTTCTTTTCTAGAATCATGGTTCAACAACAACATAATATCAACAAGACACTAGAAGACATCAACTTGATAGAGCAAGCTTTGTCGACAATGCCCGCGAAGCAGGCACAGTCTCACCCGAGATATCTGTATGGGTTACTGCCAGAACCATGATTTCGTAGTTGGCGAGGAATTCTAGTCCCTTAGCATGTGTTACGGAGAGAAATTCCTATGGCTTGGGGTACCACAACAGACAGCTTGACTTCAGAAATCAATCCTTTCCAATATGCAATAGAAAGTAAATGTCTAACACTAAAGGATCAGACCTCGTACCTTATTCTAGACAGTTGAAGTAGATCCCCATTGAGCTTTCAAATCTTCAGCTTGAATTGATCTATTACTTCCTCAAAAACAAGTAAACCATACAAGCATTCTATATATCATGGTGTTAGATCTATTCTAGCGTATATAATCAATAATGTATAAGCATTTGACATAATCCAATGGAGAACATATTCATTCAAACACACATTGTTGGACAGGAGAAGATATTTCTATTAATATAAATCAGAGATTACAATGATACAACCTCTGACAGCACGTCTACGAACCGGGGAAACTTAATCCCCCACTTGGGCCTCCACCACTTCAATTCTCCATCTCTCAATTGCAAGCTCACAAGCAAAAGGCAAGCTTGGGAAGAACACAAAAGTGCTTCAAGGGACAAAGGGATGTAGACTCAAGCATAAGTTGCGGCAAAAATGGACTATAGTTTCTTTCCTCTCAATTCTCTCTTATGCCTTCAATGTACCAAGGGGTTCCTTATATAGCTTTTCAAAGGGGTAATGAAAGGTCGAATCCGAGCAATCTCAAGGCATAAGGAAGGCTAGGAGTCAAATGAGTGGGATCCATGTCAAGGAAAACTCCAAAAGGATTTGGATTATTCACACATCCCGATGTACGCAGTTTTAGTGGTAAAACCCACGTATATACATGCTTATAGGTTTAAAAGTCGTGTATAGCATTTTTCATGTGTTTTTAGGGATGATCAAGGAAACATCAAAGGACAAAAAGTGGTCCATAGGGTCTAAGAAGTCTGCAGTGGGACAATGGAAGGCCATACAAAGTGTGATTCACCTAGAGTGGTGAAATCTGCTATAACAGATGCCCCCTAATGTGTGAGGTCAGAGGGGTCATACGATGGTCGAAATACATTATAAGTCCATCCCAGAAGTGAAGTGATGAAGGATCCCAAATGGAATACCAGCCACCCAATCAACATAGTACAATAATACAAATTTGCATATAACTGCAAATACATATAGCAGTCTCAGATACATAAGAGTACAATGGCCATGAATAGGCATGATACATGATATCAAATATGTGGTCATCGCCACGTACAATACACATATATCAGAATCTCCATGATGAAGATATACAAAGGATCATGATCTCCAAAATGGCTGAAGATATACAATAGATCAAGATATCCATAGTGGCTGGAAATGTCTGACATACACTGGAATCAAGTCACGAGAGCTGAAATCTCATGAACACTGGCATGATCAAGGAGGTAGCATATAAGAGATGCCACCAATCTGGAAAGTCTTCTACACAAACTACTACGAGTACATGTCCTACTATGTGAATAGAGGTGTCGAGGTCGAACATAGTAGTCCATCGTCTAATTATCAGTCATTAATGTATAACGTTAACAGACGTGATATCACCCACCGATAATGAAAATGAGAATCAAGGTACTAGAGTGCTAACTAACAAGTGTGAATAAATGTGTTCAGTTCGAACACTTGAAAGGATCCATCAATCAGGGGACATTGATGTATTCCCAAGAAACGGTCGATGGCGAGAGAACCTGCCACTGATGACTGGAAGTCTCAAGGCACTCAAAATGACTCTAGACTCCAATCCCAGAATAAATGATCTAGAGTCGATGGGATGAAATCTGCTGGAAGGAGGGCATTAAGGCATCCCCCATCATCCAACATGAGGTACTCAGCAAAGCTGTATAATGTGGAAGGACTCGATCATAAAGTGCATGAACCAATAACTGTACCGGGAATGGCCGACATGCAAAGTCAAGATAACTGAGGAATGGCCAGCTCAGGTTTCAACTTCCTTCGAACAAGAGAATAACGGCGTATGGTGACTGAATGAAGGCAGCATAGACTCGATATAAAAACTGGGACATCTCTGTGACATAGGAGGCATCAACAGAGGCTCCATAGGGACTGGAACCTTAACCAGTCGGTGGAGATAAACTCAAAGAAACATTGGTTATACCAAGGATTTCACACACTCACCTGGACAGGCACATACATGTTGTTGTTTAGTGATCTTGGAGAATTTACTTACAATGAACTATTCCAAGATCCTAAAACCAAAGTTTGTTGGTGCACCCTATAAAAGAAAAGAGTGTAATTCATTTTAATATGTGTTGATTTTAATAGGCTGTAATTAATCAAAGGGAAATGGCCATGCAACTAATGACATTATGACTCAGTAGTGAAATAAATATGCACACCATAACAAACAATTCTAAGTGCAATCTTTGTCAAATGAAAAATAGGGTATGCCACTACATGAGATGCATAAATATATATTCCTTTCTGAATGCCAATGCAATCCTTCCTATATGAAAGCCTAAACACAACTCTCATCCAAGCAATCCAATGCAAGTACCTCCTCAAATCCATATCTAAGATGCAACTAAGAGTGCAACTACTTTGTATTTTTCAATATAAAAGAATTAAAAATGCAATAAAAGTCATCTAAAAATCTCGGTCTCTGCAGCAAGTATAAAAGACAAGCCCAATAAGACACCGAGACAAAAAGAGTAATGCACTATTGGCAAAACAAAAAGGATAAATGACTAAAACTACTTTCAAAGAAAGATCAATGAAAAAGCGGTCTTTGGTCACAAAATAAGCATCCAACAGACAACATCAGACCCAAGGAAGACCCAACCACACTCACAACCCACCCAGGAACTTCCCACAACATCAAACTCACCAAAAGGGAGGATGTACGTGACTGTTTAAAGAACAACTGCATATATACGCAACTTTTGGCCAAAAATCTACGTATGTACGCGACTTTAAGCCAAAAACCCGTGTATACAGAGAAGGCAATGGTAAAAATCAGGCCAAGGCCAAACCAATAAAGGGGAGTGTGAATGGACAAACATACTATAAAATGCAACACAAAAACAAGGAGAAACAAAGAACAAGTCAATAATATCAAGTCCATTGTGCCCCCAACCCCAAATAAAAACAAGGAACATCCCCAACAGAGTCGCCAATTCTGTTATGGAGAGAAATTCCTATGGCTTGGAGTACCACAACAGATAGCTTGACTCCAGAAATCAATCCTTTACAATATGCAATAGAAAGTAAATGTCTAACACTAAAGGATCAGACCTTGTACCTTATTCCAGATGGTTGAAGTAGATCCCCGTTGAGCTTTCCAATCTTCAGCTTGAATTGATCTATTACTTCCTCAACAACAAGTAAACCATACAAGCATTCTATATATCATGTTGTTAGATCTATTCTAGCATATATAATCAATAATGTATAAGCATTTGACATAATCCAATAGAGAACATATTCATTCAAGCACACATTATTGGACAGGAAAAGATATTTCTATTAATATAAATCAGAGATTACAAGATACAACCTCTGACGGCACATCTGCGAACCGGAGAAACTGAATCCCCCACTTAGGCCTCCACTGCTTCAATCCTCCATATCTCGATATCAAGCTCACAAGCAAAAGGAAAGCTTGGGAAGAACACAAAAGTGCTCCAAGGGACAAAGGGATGCAGACTCAAGCATAAGTTCTGGAAACAATGGACTATAGTTTCTTTTCTCTCAATTCTCTCTTATGCCTTCAATGTACCAAGGGGTTCCTTATATATCTTTTCAAAGGGGCAATGAAAGGTCGAATCCGAGTGATCTCAAGGCATAGGGAAGGCCAGGAATCAAATGAGTCAGATCCATGTCAAGGAAAACTCCAAAAGGATTTGGATTAGGAACACATCCCAATGTACGTGGTTTTAGTGATCAAATCCACGTATATACGCGCTTATAGGTTTAAAAGTCACGTATAGCATTTTTCATGTGTTGTTAGGGATGATCAAGGAAACATCAAAGGACAAAAGTGGTCCATAGGGTCTAAGGAGTCTGCAACGGGATAGGGGAAGGCCATACAAAGTGTGATTCACCTAGAGTGGTGAAATCCACTATAATAGCATGCGGCCAAGGTGCTCGACAAAGGTGACTGGATGGATTCTACTATCGTATGATGACAACTCAGCAAGCAGTTGTCTTGTTACCAACGTTGTAGTTTCCTATGTGAGGTGAATCTAGGATGGATGGTAGAGGGACAAGAAACTAAGGAGGTGGAACCAAGATTGCCTCAACCCCCAAATGGATGGTTTTCACACCAATCAAGGTAGTCTTTGCTTTATGTTATATTAGCCCAAGAAAACAAAGGGGGAGACCCAGATCTACTCCCAATAGGAAAGATCAAACCTAGACACTATATCAGATTAAATGGAATTGAGGTACGTAAGGTGTAAGGTAATGGAAACCCTAAATCTATGGATGATAGTGTCACGGCTTGATCCAAAGTAAGAAAAAGGTGACCTATGAAGTAAATACTAGATCCGGGGTTAAGGTACTAGCAATAGATGAATATATCTGCTGCCTTGGGAAATGTAACCAATGCAGGGAGTGTAAGGAAAAGATTGGGGCTATCTAGTCCCGAAGGACAGACTCGATGAATGATATGACAACGTCAAAGCACTTGAATCACCAGGGAAACGTGAGATCTCAGAAAAAAAGAGGCCAAAGAGGGGGTAGTGCTAGGGTTGGATATTAGTGCATGTCAGATGCAAGGAAATGGATTCACTATCTTCCCAATGTTGGAGGAAACCCACCTTGAAAATAACTTGATAAACAAACCCAAAAATGTATTTGGCCAAAAAATTCATATCATGGGAAAAACTAGCAACAGGATGGCTAGTGCTAGGGTTTGGGAGGTCTATTTCTCAGATCTAGGGCAACCTATCAGCTTCTAGCTCAATGTTGGAGTTTATTTGGTGAGAGGATGACCCAATCTACAAACCCACGAAGGTATTTTGCTGGAAAAATCAGATCACAAAAAAGTTAGAAAAATGGTGGACAACGTTAGGGTTTGGGAGGCCAGTTTCCCAGATCTAGGGAGAACCAGCCACTTTCATATCAGTGTTGAGGGTGATATGGTTATGGGATGACCTGATCTACAAAACCCAACAGTGGTTTGGCTCGAGATCAAGCTATCCATTTTTTAGTATTTTTTGGTTTTTTATTATTATGGGAATTTTCAGTGTAAAAGTGAATAAAAGCATATGTCAATGGATTGAGATCTGGAAGAAAGGAACTAAGTTGTATATATTACTTGGGAAATATTGTAGAGTCCTTGATGATGATGATCCCTACTATCTCAATCATTTTGAGAAGCTTTGATAAAGTTCTATGTCCAATGTTTTTCCCCAAGGAGTCAATGCACCCTCTCTCCTGCACAACAAACGTCAACCATATCAAATTTGTTTCTGCATGAGAAAAAATATAAATGCTACAGAAAAATAGCAAGAAGAAATCATAGATCACAATGACGCTAATGAAAACCCCCTGATAACAAATCAAGACAATCCAAGCGAGTTGAGTTTCCCCTGCAAAAACACCCAAGCTGAAGTTGCCCTCCTGTAGACAAGACAAAGATTTGAAATAAAATATAGATCTTACAACAAATTCTTGAATTATATGAAGAAAAATACTTTCCAATCACCATCTAAGAACACAATATGCAAAGGAGATCCAATAAATATTCACAAGAAAAGTTTTTCTATTATCTAGATCCAAGAGCCAAAGACCCTTTACAAATAAGAAGCTCTCTCCTTTACATAGGAATGAGAGAACCAAAATCCTAACCAATTTTCAAATGAGTGGCTAATATTAAAAGATACAAATTTCTAATCAATGGTTGAGATGAGCTCAACATACGATATACATGGATCAATATAACAATATAATATAAAAGTGGACTAAATTACCCAAAAAGAGGGTAGCCCACTCAACAAGAAATAAATGAAGCACATGGTGGGTCCATGGAGTTTTAAATAAATTCGTTTGCATGTCCCCATGGCATAATAAAAATAATATATTTTTTAAACTGTGAAATTGTGCCTCCTTGAGGAAATCTTGAGCCTCCCAAATGTTCCAAAAAAGAATATAAAATTCCCGAAAAAATTGATGTGCGCCCAATCAGGTGCTGCAACTACTAGAGAAGGTGTGGAGGAAATCACTCTCATCATCATGAATCATACCATGCCATTTCCTTTCCTTAGTATCCCAAATCAAATTCTTTAGTAGCCATTTAATTTTTTTTTAATCTTCCTCGGGAAACGTGATTCTGCCAAAACATCCTCCTAGGGTGCATGCGTTGTAAAACTGAGCCCACCAGGATATATGGGAGGGGGTAGTATGGTACAATAAAGTGTATGGACCCCCTATTCCCCATACATCACCCTAGGATATCCAATAATATCATATCCCTACTTAGACATGACTTCTAATGAAGCAGAACTGCACCAGACAAGTAAAATGAGCTTGATCATCTCTGTAAGTTCCCAAAACTGACAACAAGCTGTCTCACTAGACTCAGAGAGTCCAAATAAATATAAGGTATATACTCATCTCTATTTGAGGTCTCTACCTGGTCATCTGCAATATCCAATAGCCAATATAATCACTTGTAACTGACCAGATACCAATAATATAACTTAGACTGTCATCCACCTACTGCAAGTGTTAAGAAGCTAATACATGCTCTACAAATAATTTAAGTAACAATAATAGCAAATAGCAATCACCTCACTGGTGGTACATCAACCAAATACATATATAGGGTTTTATTTATTATTACTCAAACCAGGATTTCAAGACTATACTCACTTCATAGTTGTAGTCAATTTGCTAGTGAAGGGTGAAGGATAAAATTTAGAAGGTTAGGACAAAGGATGACCATCAACTCAACACTGTGACACTTTGGATATGGAAAGGGAATATTGATTATAACCATATGCTGGAAAAAAAATCACACATGGGATGACAGTGCATAAAAAATGGGTGAACTACTTCATAGGTGCTTACTCACCTTGACAAATGCTCACAATTCAACTCAATAAAAGTAACACCAACAATCTTTAGATAGAACTTTTAGGAACAATTTCTTTTTAAGACTTTGATTTTCCATATCCTTTGTCTACATAACGTATTTTTTATACAGACTTTTATTATTTAGGCTTTATGCATTCATGTATGTTGAAAAACACTACTTTTCATGAATGTCTAAGATATTTCATTGCAATATTTTTTAGAGCCAATTTAATTAGGCTAGCCTTTCATTCATGTATGTTTAAAAAAGATACTTTTCATGAATAATATTTTTTCATAAGATATTGATTTCATTTCCAAATTCATTTTATTGATGACAGTGTTGTTTATTTTAGGTAAGAAAACATAGCCTAGAACACTCAGAGCTGAGACACTGATAAACAGGGAGGCTTGTCCAACAAAGGCTCTAGCGGGGAAAGGTCTTCCATGCCACAATTCAAGTAGTAGGTCGGGTTGAAACATAATTTGGAAGGTAATCAATGATTGGAGACAATGAATAATGAAACCAACACTAGCAAGCCAAATCATGGTGGGAATGACTACCTCGATTCTCCCTAGGGAGGGTAAAACCAATGAGTATAGATCAAGAACTTCCAAGCCTAAGTAGGGACATCAATACATAATATAAATACATCCAAGTCCACATATTTATGACCACCATATCATGACACTAAATGCTAACACATGTCACAAAAATGAGTATAAGAGCAATGATAACCATAACACAAATATAATATACACTGAGTCTGAAAATAGTCCATCTGAACCAACATCTGTCCAATAAGAAAACACTGATGCCAAGATGGGAACTGCTATCTGCTATGCACATGACTAAATGGCTACATCAATCCTCAAATATAAGTGTCCTAAGACTCAATCCTAGCATGGGAGAGTACTATAGTCCATTGATAACATAATGATCCATTAAAATGGCTCATCTTAGCATCTCATATGTAGGGGATCTTGGTGAAAAATGTACTGAATATGAAAAAATAGAATATGGTAGCCCGACTACTATATATGTGATAACATCTGGCTCTAGTTGGGACAAGTGCTCTGCTGAAAAGAGTGCTTGAGAAACTCAGAATATCTGGTACTCTCACTCTGCTTCTCGCATCCTCGATCAGTCCTTCCATCTCTGCGACAACTACCAAAATGTCCTACAAAATGTCTAGAGCTATACCAAACTCACAGATCGATCATCAGCACGCTGTGTGGATAAAATAAAATACTCAAACTGGAATGCATGAAACTTAAAAGCAGAAAGTAAATCTAATCTATAACCATAACTTTTAAGAAAAGTTTGATTTTTTTATTGTGTAGGAAAAATGCTAAAAATGAATACTACACTAATAGCTTTGGAAACCAAGTTTCAGGGAAAAAAAACAAGATGCAAGAATGATAGGCTAAACTACTACCTCAAAGGATTATCCAGGTCCTACCTACCCTACTCTAACTAGTTTAGACAAGTGTTAAGTAAAATCATAAATCCAATGCAACCACTTGTCGAACGAATCGATTGAGCTTTCTTTACAGCTAATGACCCAAAATGCCAGAGATGGTTTAAAAGTAATGTAAATGAAAATTGAAACCATTATAACTTGTTGTTTGAAGTTCACAGAAAGATCTAGACAATACAAAATGAAATAATGCCAGGGATGAGATTGATTGTTGCAAACTTCTTCCATCCATAGATCGATAGGGTCATAAAATTTATGCAAGTTTAAATTGGATTAAAGAAAAGAATACGATACATGATTCATCCCTCTTAGGCCATCATTGTTTCCCTCATATTTCTGGTTAGCACACTCAATCATACTCACATCATGATCAATGGTGAAGCAACATAGGGACAAATTAGAGATCATTAAACCAGAAATTGAGATCAACCCCATTTGTTGTTTAAAAAATGAGAAAATATGGCATTGGTCTTTGTAGATCTTTTCATTCACCCAATCAAAGAAATTTTCAAAATTGAGAGCATGCGCACCAAACATGAAATGAGATGAAATGTTTTATCATTGGCCACTTGGAACTTTTGAGACTCTATACCGAAATTTTCGCAAGTAATAGCTTGATTAGAACAAAAACCCATACAAGAAGGTTCATAAAGTTGGGTCGGGAGGGTGGATTGAAAAAAAAACTTTATTTGCATCACATAAAGGTTCTAACACCAATCTCTTATGTGATATGGGATATTTGTTAAAGAAATTGGAAATATTAGCACTAACCTCCCAAGAACTAGACTCATTGTGATTAATCTCCTCAACCAAATCACTTTGACCAAAAATTTGATGGGGAATAGAAACAATATTACAAGAATCATTCCTTGGGGGCTCTTGATGACTATTTGTACATATATTCCAGCTCTAAACATGTGACAAAGAATTCTCTAGGTCAAGTTCACTCACTTGTATATCATCACCATGTAGTTGTTCTTCTTTAGATGGTTCATTAAATTTAAGTGAGGATAAATTATCACCAGCATTTATTTGATAAGGAAAAATATCAAAATGCTCATTTCTAACATCCTTATCATCCTCACAAACTTGGTCTTCAACCACAATATGACCACCTGATTGCTCCTCAATGGAAATTTGATTAAATTCAACCTTTTCTCGTTTTGTAGAGACATAAACAAAGTTTGAATCCAAATTTGGATAGCTTGAATTATCGTCAATTAGGAAATGACTATGGAGTTTCTCTTCTAAAGGATCCATAATGTACTCACAAATGGAAGGATTAACTATAGATTTTTCTTGATGGTGATTATTAGGTTCCCTTCCATGGATTACATCCAAGATTTTCTCTGTGACTATTTCAGGTAATAATAGCAGAGTATCCTATATGATTTGATTGATATCCCTCTGAATTTCAGCATGAAGTTTTGAAAAAATATTCTCAAATTACTTTGTAACATTCATTTGGATTGCAGGCATGCCCATAATTTGGAATATTTCAGGAGAGGAGTGATACAATTGAGAAAGCAAATTGTCAATACACTGATTATCAATTTCCTAATCATTGCTAGATTCACACTCTAAATAATTATCAGTGTTCCTATCCCACTTATCTATTAATTGGTCTATGAACATGTCATATCCAGTGATGGATTAGGGTGCTAAATAATCAAACCATAGTTGAACATCACATTCCAAGGATTCTCCTAAGGCTCACATATAAGCATGTTCATTGTCAGCACGTATAGATTCCACATAATCCCACAGAATATCCAGATGACTTTCAATAGATATATCCTTATTTCCATTGAACCAAGGAATCCTCCTAGTGTAATCATTTGGCATAGGATGAGGTTCCCCTGGTATTTTAGAAAAGTCAAAAGGAGACTATTTGTCTTGTTTCTTAACAACTCTGGTTACTTCGCTATAAGGCTTTGACTGGGACTTACTCCTAGGTTCATGTTGACTTATAGGTTTATTAGGTGTAGTCATGACAAAACTTGTATTACATTGATGAAGAGGATGAAAAGGATCATTCACTTGATGTTGGTTTACTAGTCCACTTGGGATGGTTGGAAAATATTTATTGCATGGGTGAGGAAATTGGTGGGTATCATAAAGATTGTGATAACTATATTAGTACCCATAATCATGCTCGAGATCATCCTCATACCCGTAGTCTAATTTCCTTTCAAGTTCATTTATGATTTTATTTAATTCCTTCATGTGTTTGATAAATATATCTGAATTCATTATGATTTATGGGATGGGTTTGCTTCTCAGTGGAGTCATGTTGTGGAATCGCCAGGTGAACCACACAGGCAATTCACCGAAAAGAGATATGTCGTAGAGAAAGGTGAGGTTTGTTAAACCAAGGTAGGCCTCTACATCCCCGACAACGATGCCAAAATATTATCACCAACCTTGTAGTTTCCTATGTGAGGTGGATCCAGTATGGATGGAAGAGGGAAAAGAAACTAAGGAGGTGGAACCAATATTGCCTCAACCCCCAAATGGATGGTTTTCATGCCAATCAAGGCAGTCTTTGCTTTATGTTATCTTATCCTAAGAAAACAAAGGGGGAGACCTGGATCTACTCCCGATAGGAGAGATCAAACCCAGACACCAGATCAGATCAAATGGACTTGAGGTACGTTAGGTGTAAGGTAATTGAAACCCCAGATCTATGGATGATGTCACTAGGTGAACCAAGGATTTGGATTAGGGTTTAGGAAGTGTGAGGCTTGATCCAACGTAGGACACAGGTGACCTATGAAGTAAATACTAGATCCGGGGTTAAGGTACTAGCAATAGATGAAGATATCCGACGCCTTGGGAAATGTAACCAATGCAGGGAGGGAAAGGACAAGATTGGGGCTATCTAGTACCCAAGGACAGACTTCATGAATGATATAACAATGTCAAAGCACCCGAGTCACCAGGGAAAAGTCACATATCAGGAAAATGATATGCCAAAGATGGGGTATCTCTAGGGTTGGAGATTAGTGCCTTTCAAATCCAGGGTAACGAAGTCACTATATGCCCAGTCTTGGAGGAAACCCACCTGGGAAATAACCCCATATACAAACCCAAAAAGGTATTTGGCCGAAAAAGTCAGATCAAGGGAAAAACCAGCAACAGGATTGCTAGCGCTAGGGTTTGGAAGGTCATTTTCTCAGATCTAGGGAAATTTGTCAGTTTCTAGCTCAGCATTGAAGGTGATTTGGTGAGAGCATGACCTGATCTACAAACCCACGAAGGTATTTTGCTAAAAAAATCAGATCACATAAAAAGTCAGAAAAATGGTGGACAACGCTAGGGTTTGGGAGGTCAATTTCTCATATCTAGGGAAAACTAACCACTTTCATATCGGTGTTGAGGGTGATATGGTTAGGGGATGAACCGATCTATGAAACCTAGCAGTGGTTTGTATTGAGATCAAGCAGTCCATTTTTTAGTATTTTTTGGTTTTTTATTATTATGGGATTTTTCAGTATAAAAGTGAATAAAAGAAGATGTCAATGGATTGATATATGGAAGAAAGGGACTAACCTATATATCTTAAATCTAAAACCTTGTATATTCCTTGATGATGATGATCCCCGCTATCCTGATCAATTTAAGAAGCTTTGAGCAAGTTCTATGTCCAACGTTTTTCCCCAAGGAGTCAATGCGCCCTCTCTTCCACACAACAAACATCAACCATATCAGATTTGTTGCCACATGAGAAAAAATATAAATGCTATAGGAAAATAGCAAGAAGAAATCACAATGACACTAATGAAAACCCTTGATAACAAACGAAGACAATCCAAGCGAGTTGAGGTTCCCCTGCAAAAACACCCAAGCTGAAGTCACCCTCCTATAGACAAGACAAAGATTCCCCAAAAAATATAGATCTTGCAACAATTTCACAAATGATAGGAAGAAAAATACCTTCCAATCACCATCTAATAACACTAGATGCAAAGGAGGTCCAATAAATATCCACAAGAAAACTTTTTCTATTATCCATATCCAAGAGCCAAAGACCGTTTACAAACGAGAAGCTCTCTCCTTTAAATAGGAATGAGAGAAAAAAAATCCTAACCAATTTTCAAATCAGAGGCTAATATTAAGAGATACAAATGTCTAATCAATGGTTGAGATGTGCTCAACATACAATACATGGATCAATATAACAATATAATATAAAAGTGGACTAAATTACCCAAAAAGAGGGTACGCCACTTAACAAGAAATAAATGAAGCACATGGTGGGTCCATGGAGTGTTAAATAAATCCCTCTGGGTGTTCCCATGGCACAATAAAATAATATATTTTTTGAACTATGAAATTGTGCCTCCTTGAGGAAATCGTGAGCCTCCCAAAAGCTCCAGAAAATAATATACAATTCCCAAAAAAATAGATGTGGGCCCAATCAGGTGCTGCAATTGCTAGAGAATGTGTGGAGGACATCAATATCATTATCATGACTCATCCCATGCCATTTCCTTTCCTCATTATCCCAAATCAAATTCTTCAGTAGTCATTTAATCATTTTTTCATCTACCTCGAGGAACGTGAACCTGGAAAAACAACTTCCTAGGGTGCCTATGTTGTCAAACTGAGCTCACCAGGATCTCTGAGAGGGTGGTAGTATGGTACAATCAATATGTACCCCCTATTCCCCATACATCTCCCTAGGATATCCAATAAGATCATCTCCCTTCTCAGACATGACTTCCAGGGAAGCAGAACTATACCAGATAAGTAAAATGAGCCTGACATCTCTGTAAGTTCTAGAAACTGACAACAAGTTGTCTCACTAGACTCAGAGAGTCCAAATACATATAAGGTATATACTCATACCTATTCCAGGTCTGTTCTTGTTCATTTTCAATATCTAATAGACAATATAATCACCTGTAACTGACCGAATACCAATAATATAACTCAAATGGTCATCCATTTGCTGCAAGTGTTAAGAGGCTAATACATGCTCTACAAATCATTTAAGTAACAATCATAGAAAATAGAAATAACCTCACTAGTGGCATATCAACCAAATACATATATAGGGTTTTATTTATTATTACTTAAACCATACTTTCAAGACTATACTCACTTCATAGTTGTACTCAATTTGCTAGTGAAGGGTGAAGGATAAAATTTATACTGTGACACTTTGGATATGGAAAGGGAATACTCACTATAACCATATGTTGGACAAACAACAACACATGGGATGGTAGTGCCTCACAACTGGGTGAACTAGTTTAAAGGTGTTTACTCACCTTGACAAATGCTCACAATCCAACTCAATACAAGTAAGGGCATCAATATTTAGATTGAACTTTTAGGAACCAATGCTTTTTTGGGCCTTTGATTTTCCATAGCCTTTGTCTACATATTTTTTATACAGAATTTTATTGTTTAGTCTTTATGCATTGATGTATGTTGAAAAACACTACTTTTCATGAATGCCTAAGATACTTCATTGCAATATTTTTCAAAGCCAATTTTATTATGCTAGCCTTGCATTCACGTATATTTAAAAACACTACTTTTCATGAATGGGATTTTTTCATAAGAAATTCATTTCATTTCCAAATTCATTGTATTGATGGCTGCAGTACTTGTTTCAGGTAAGAAAACACATCCTAGGAGACTCAGAGCCAGAACACAGATAAATAGGGAGGCTTCTTCAACAAAGGCTCTAGTGGGAAAAGGTCCTCCATGCCACAAGTCAAGTAGTAGGCTGGGTTGAAACATAATTTGGAAGGTAATGGATGAATGGAGACAATGAATGATGAAACCAACACTAGCAAGCCAAAGCATGGTGGGAATGACTACCTCTATTCTCCCTAGGGAGGGAGAACCAATGAGTATACATCAAGAACTTCCAGGCATGAGTAGGGACATCAATACATAATATAAATACATCCAAGTCCATGTATTTATGACCACCAGATCATGACACTAAATGCTAACACATGTCACAAAAATGAGTATAATAGCAATGATAACCATAACACAAATATAATATACACTGAGTTATAAGCATGAAAATAGTCCATCTAAACCAACATCTGTACAATAAGAAAACACTGATGCAAAGTTGGGCACTGCTATATGATTTGCACATGACTAAATGGCTACATCGATCCTCAAATATGAGTGCCCTAAGACTCAGTATTGACATGGGAGAGTACTATAGTCCACTGATAACATAATGATCCATCAAAAATACTTATCTCAGCATCTCATATGTAGGGGATTTGGCTGAAAAATGTACTGAATCCAAAAAAATAGAATATGGTAGCTCGGATACTATACATGTGATAACATGTCTCAACTAGCGTGTGACATGAATTTACCATAGTGACTCTACAACTGGCGCAACAACGCGACACATATTATTCCTTGTGCTCAACAGACATCGTGCAAGTCATGCCTTAACTTAACACTGAATCATAAAGCCATACATATCATCCTAACACTGCTTTAATCCTTGATGCATCCACTAATTGTTCCTATTGCGACATTCATTCGACAGTAGTTGCAATCATGCATAGTAAGCAAACATTCACATCAATATTCACCATTAAACAAATTCATCAACATAACATAGTAAATAACATGGATACCCATCTAGGAAAAACCACCGAGGTGCTCTTCATATGGAATGAGAATGGTTTATAGCACCTTCTAGCCTACAATATGCATACTATTCTTTAGCTATGTCTATTTGAATCAATTTTCTTGCTCTCATGCTCTCTAGTTTATTCTTTATCTGTTCCTACTAATTCACACACATCCTGGATCAACTCTTCTATTATATTAGCGGTCTGCGCACACAGCTGTAGGATCCACGAATCAATAGCCCTTCCCTTCTACTAGACTCTCCTTAGAGTCTTCTTCCTCTAACTCTTCCTCCAAGTTTAAATAAGAACTACATAACTCTTGAGAAACATAAATCTACTAAATGAACTACTCAAGCCAAACCTTATACAGGCTGGGTTCCTCCAATATATAATATTTACAAGACCACGTAGGTCGACTGAGTGCAAATCAGTTATTACAGACTCAAAAACCCAAAATATATGTGGTTTACATCAATGTTGGCCCATACCTAGCCGTAAAATTCTTGCAAGACATTAACCATGGAATTAACTATCCACGGAAACGTCTTTCAGCTCATCTGTATCAGTCATAAATAGCTGCAAAACTTTCCTTCCTCCTCTCCGTGGCTCGTCCTTCTACTTTCTTCCTTGACTTCCATCTTCCAGCCTTAACTTCTCTACCTACCTCTTCCACCGACTCAGATATGTCTTCCTCATTGCAACATCCTCATCGCAGCTTTCCTTTCGCCTCTATCTTCATCACGCGCATTTTTTTATCTTATCTCTGCTGATTCTTTCTTAGCCTGCTTTTCTCCTGTCATGTGCACACTTTTCATCCTTTTACTTGTTTATTTTATTCTTCCTTGTGTACTTATTATAGCCCAACAATATTCCAGAGATAGAAGGAAGTCAGAATGTCGTAGCACCTGAGATATCGATGGATCAAATTAATCAACCATTAAAAATTTGAAAGTTCAACATTGGGATAGAGGAGCAACCGAATTTTGCAAATGTTAGGGGACTACTGGGACGAAGAAACAATGGAAAATATCATTGATCTATTGCATTAGTTCCAACATTTGTTCCTTACAAAGTTTTTTGAGATGAAGGGAATATTGGGAGAGATGAAGATCTCACTAAAACTAGATGCGAAGGCTGTTAAGCAGTAGCCATATCGCCTAAATCCACGATACAAGGAGAGGGTGAAGGATGAGCTCGATAGAATGATGGATGTTGGGATAATAGAACGGATTAGTCCCATGGTGGTGAAAGATAACAAAACATGTGAGGTTCGGATTTGTGTTGAACTTAGAAAATTGAATGATGTGTGTCTGCATGATCCATTCTCGACACCGTTTACTGATGAGGTACTAGAAGGAGTGGGAGTTCAGGAGATCTATTCATTCATAAATGGATTTTCTAGATATCACCAAATTAAGATCGCAAAAGAAGATCACCGTAAGACAACCTTTGTTACAGAATGGGGATGTTTTCAGTATACTGTGATGCCATTTGGACTGAAGAATGCACTTGTGATATTTTCCAGGATTGATGTCGTTGATTTCAAGTATTTTATTCAGATTTTTTGGCATTTTACATGGATGACTGGATGGTTTATGAACTGATTAGGGACCATCTAGAAAACCTGCAACTGATGCTAGGGTGATGTTGACAGCATCAGATTGCACTGAATTCAAAGAAGTGCATTTTCTATGCACATTTTGGGATGTTGTTGGGGCATATTGTTTGCAAGGAAGGATTGTTGGTTGACCTAGGAAATATTGCATTGATTTTGAGCTTCCAACACCTAAAAATGTGAATAAAATTAGAGAAACACTAGGTAATACAGGATACTATTGCAAGTTCTTCTGAGGTTATGTCGCGATCACAACCCATATGGAGAAGTTTCTAAAGAAGGATGCACTATTTGTATGGATTCATGATTGTCAAGGAAGTTTTGACACATTAAAGGAAAAGATGGATTCCGCATCGATACTAGATTTCCCTGATTGGAAGAAAGAGTTCCATGTTCATGTTGATGCCTCGTTAACCACGATGGGAGTGGTGATGGAACAACCAAGTGAAGGTGATATTGATCACTCGATCGCTTTCTCTAGTCGGAAGCTGTCGCTAGCAGAGAATAATTATACTACGACAGAGAGGGAAGGGTTGGAAATGATGTATGAACTACATAAGTTTTGACACTGTGTTGGGAGGTCATTTCAAGATGTTCACAGATCACTCTAAATTGAAATACCTGGTGAATAATCTTGCGTTGGGGGAAGATATGTTGGTGGCTACTTCTCTTCCAAGTGTTTGATTTTGAGATAATTGTGAAACCAGATCACTTGAATGCAGGCCCATACCACTTATCACTAATTGAGACATGTGAAGAACCGACGAACATTGAATATGGGTTACCATATGCACAAATATTTAGAGTAGAGATGGTTAATGACTATTATGAGAAAATATTTCAGTTTTTGGTGGTAGGAACAACAACAGAAGGGCTTACTACAAGTGAAAAGAAGCAGTTTGTTGTTCGAGCCATAGATTTTTAGTTGATTGCTGGAGAACTATATAAGCTGGGACCAGATGAGATCCTACAAAGATGTTTCCTACCGCATGAACAGGGGCAGGTATTGGCAAAAGCACATGTAGGATTTTCATGGGGACACTACGGAGGTCACGCTACTACTAGGAAGGTTTTTTGTGCATGGATTTGATGGCCAACTCTCAATGGTGATGCAATAAACTATGCACAGACTTGCAACATTTGTCAAAGGATTGGGAAGTCGTCATAAAGGGACAAGATTCCATTAGTACCTCAGGTGACACTGCAACCATTTAAAAAATGGGAAGTGGATTTTGTGGGACTAATCAATCCATCTAGAAAGATAATTAGTGAACATAATTACAATAATGGATTATTTGACAATATGGGCCAAGGCTGCACCAGTGGAAGATTGCACCACTATGAAAACAACGAGGTTCCTATTTGACAATGTTGTTACTCGATTTGGTTGTCCAAATATATTGATGAGCGATCAGGGGAGTCAGTTCATAAATCACATTGTTCATGTGCTGACAAAGGAGCTTCAGACATAGCATAAGAAAAGTACCCCCTATCATCCACAAGCAAATGGGATAGTTGATGCATTCAATAAGGTGTTGGAGCATGCACTCACAAAGGTGTGTAATGGAAATTGAGAGGAATGGGATTTGAATATGCCAATAGTCTCACGGGAATATAACACCACTTGCAAAATATTGAAAGGATATACACCATTCAATTTGGTGTATGGGAAGGAGGCAGTCATGCCAATGGAGTACATCATTTTGACTTTGTGCATTGCAACAACGATGGGAATGGATGATGAAGGGGCATTAGAAGAACCCTTATCTCAATTGGTACAACTAGAAGAAGACCACTTTGTTACAGGTCTTCACTAGCATGTTGAGAAGGATCGACAGAAATATTGGCATGATCGACATATCAAGAACAAACACTTTCAACAAGGAGACCTGGTGTTGATGTATGACAACAAGCTCACCAAACATCCAGGTAAGTTGCAGATGCATTGGCTAGGTATGTATGTTATCAATTCCATTACTGCGAGAAGCACAGTACAAATACAACAGTTAGATGGTGTGATTCTATCTAATTTAGTAAATGACAGCAGACTGAATCCCTACAGGACAATCCCAGTGTTGCACGATGCTTGAGGCATTGCGCATGAAGAAAATTTTTTATTTTTATTTTTGCATAATATGGTAATTAGGAGGATGGCACACTAAGAGAAAGGGGATGCACAAGTAGAGGAATCAATGTCACAGTTAGGGATTGTGATAGAGTCAATTCAACAATAAATACAACAGTTAAACTAGTTAACCGATGGTGCTCTTGGACGAGATAAACATTAATGGAGGATTTGACTGTTATATTGGGAGGATCACCAATGGATTTAGGTGATTAATGGATAATTTGGTCATAATGATTAAGAGATGATTCACAGAGCTAAATTGACACTATAAGAAGGGGCACGACATGGTATGAATTCACCATTATGAAGATTGAGTTGCCGAAGTTGTTGTAGAGGTGTTGTGGTGCGTTGTGTTGTGCTACATAGCTGAGTTATAGAGAAGAGTAAGGTTAATGTGTTATGTTGTGAACTTGAGGGTGCTTGTGAGGAATGTCGAGTGAGCCAATACCGGTGGAAAGTTCAAGTGGGAGATACTCGTGGATGATAGGGGTTCCCATTGAGAAAGAAGCAGCCATCATGCCGGTAGGTTTGTCATCAATCCCGAAAAATAAGAGAGGTGCATAGGGGCCTAAATCACCAGTATTGAAGAAATGATCAACCAGAACTTATGCACAAGAAAAATAAGAGGTGGCTGAGAAGGTGGGACCATCAACATTAGGAGCTTAGGAATCCAGAGCCAAGACTAGGGTGTCCACTACGAATATTCCTGGCTATGTTCATCCATACCAACTTGATGCAAAACCACTCAAAATAACGAAGAACTAGAGGTATCCAGTCAGGATGTCGACAATACTGCAGGGAATGCAATGCACCATGGGATTGTGCCCTCCATCATGAAGATGAGGTCTGAATATCACGACCTATTGGTGTCGACTGAGATCAAGGAGACCCATTTGTATTGGTGGCATAGGCAGACAATGACCCAATAATGCAAACTCCACATGACTAGGTGTGTGGATTGGAGTGATTGGGGTTGTTGGGCCTCATAAAAATGCCACATTTCAGAAGGTTGGTGGAATCCAATGCATGTGTGAAGCAGCTATTAGCATGCTTTAATGGAGGATACCTATGGTTGGAACAAACTATTCCAGTCATCGTCGAACTGGTTTGCATATTACAGGGTTTCCCAAGGAGGGGCTTAACCCATCACAACATTTATGGGGGAAAGACAACAATAAAAGACTGGTAGCAAAGCTGAAGAAGAGGTATAACTTGCAGCCTGATGGGCACGCATACATGTTAGGCAGCATCAATGAGCAAGATGTCCACATCACAACTAGGATTCTGATCAGGAAGCTGGTAAGAAAGAACCAACCCAACCTGTACGCTTCTGGAGTCATCGTTTGCGCTGAGAAGTGCACACAGGGTGTACAGATGAACTAATCCTTGTTCCTAATGAACCGGTTAACAGATGATGTGCTAGCATCAAAGGTAGGGTAGAGACCATTCACTTATAGCTAGTTTCTCATTATGATCGTGCTAGTTGCTTGGATGGAGCATGAAGACTACCAAGGCATGGACGTAGAAGCTACCAATATTTGCAAAGGAGTGCACTATCAAAACCTTTGGTATGTTAAGGAGGAGGAACGAATCAAGGACTACTCAATACAATTTTGGTTGTATTGGGAGGTACTACAGGATGCAAGCATGAAGATCTCATGCTTATCAGAAGAGGTGGTGGTAAAATATCAACGCATTGTTCGATATGTGATAGGGCCACATGCCATTCATGTGTAGGTGTGAAGAGACCCAGATAAGCAGTGGTTGCCCACACTCTACAAACTTTAAGATATAGATATGGAGGCCATTGTGGATGACTGACCTATGGAATGGAAAGAAACCGTTAGCACAAATTAAGTATCGACAATTCTACTAATTGATGCTCTGACAGATCCTGCACCTAACCCACAGAGTGAGAATGAGTCATATGAAGCATCAAAAAGAATTCCAACAAACTTAGAAATGGATCATAGGTTTTAGGAATCCTGAACAAATAGGCCACATGAGCAGGGTGCAACCAGTAGCACAACACTAGTGGTTGAGCAACAAGCGAGCTGTATTGTTGTGGCGATCACACCAGTGTTTGATGTGATGGAAGAGAAGCTGAAGAAGTAGCCAGCTGATGGATTTGGTGAGGTGAACTCTTGCCTCAATTCTTTAATTGATTCAATTTTTGAAAGGGTTCTAGAGGAAAATATTTTTCAAAAGGTTGGTGAGATCAGCACTGGGAAGCAGATTAGGAATGTTAAGATTCTACCGCATGTGATTGAGACCAACAATGAGTATGTCAATGCCTCACTTCAATAGTTTTAGGACCTCTCATTTGACATAGATGAACTATCAACCCAAGCATTTTTTTAATTGTAGAGGGTTGTGTTTGTGCCAGAAATTGTTTCCAGACTACAAAGAAATAAGCCAACACAATCTCAAATATTCAATCAAACAAAACTATTTTAGGGTTTTTGAAAGGTTTTTCTGGTTTTGAAGTTTGGTGACAAGAGGGAATATATTCATAACCCAAATAGGGACTAAATCACAAGTAAAGAAGAACTGAGATGCATAATATAATAACCATGTATCCAACAGAAAATAACATTGAAGTTCATCCACAACAGGCAAGCACTACAAGCATAAAAACTATAAACCAGCAATGAAATTATCAATTGTGTAGCTAAACAAGCTAAAAATGAAGCCAAAGAATAGACTGAAGGGTAATATGGAGCATATATTTCATAATAAGTTCATCAAATACACATGAGAATCAAGTACTTAGCTTATCAATAAGTCAAGAGACCTCCTCTAGCCATCCAAAAGTTGAACCTCTCTTCTGTACCCTTCTCCCTCTTTTATATTTACAAAGAAGTAGTTCTGTATTCCCTTCATTAGGTCAAAATTGAAACTACCCAGCAGTTACATTAACTAACTTTCAACTAATTTACTAAAAATAGCAAAATCGGATTCCTGCTAAATATGGCGAATTTCTGAAAAATAGGTGTAAAATAATCTTCGATATCTCTCAATCCCTGACACCTATGTAAAACATGAGAGAGGTTTTTGTTAAAGGATCCGTGATGCACAAAAACCTCTCTTTTTTTTTAAAATACATCTCCAATCAATCCGAATATGCCCTTCACGATGAACACTAAAACAGGAAAATATTAAATATTTTTAAGACCCTGAAAAATAGGCTGTAAATATTAAACTGAATATTTCAAACCTTGCTAGATTTTGCGAAACTAAGAGAGGTTTTTCTGAATGGGTATATTATGAACAAAAACCTCTTTTTTTTTTCTAAAATTCATCTCCATCAGCTCGTGGTATGCATTCAATTTCAATAACCCAAAACAGGAAAAATAGAGCAGAATTCTCAATAATCTTTGCATTTCAATATCCTCTTTTTCATCTGACATTTCTTCTGCAGATAGAATATTTTCGATAACAAATGTCTCTGCTGGTGCATCATCCTGAACAAGCTCGGTCTCCTTATCAATTCCTTGAGTTCCTCATTGAGCTTATCCACACTAGCAAAATCAGGATCCAAATCATTCTCAAGAGTAGAACTGCCTGGAGAAGATGACAAGTCTTCATCATCTACTTCATAACTACAAAGCTGCAATGTAGATGAAAGATGACACTCCTTTTCTGTGAGATTCTTGTTGAACCTTGCAGCAGTCATTGAAGCAAACAATTTTTCGATGTCTGTGTTCTCAAATGGAGATGTACATGAAACCATGGAGAAGACTCTATCATTTCCTTTAGCAATATGTGTTTGTTTTGGGGATTGGAGGCTGAAATCTTTTTCGCTGAGGTTGTCATTGCACCTGTCAATCTGAATTTTCACACTAATATTGGGTATTACCTACTTCTCTTCATATTTTAATTAAACAGAGAGAGAATCGTGATCATTTTTTTGAAGCGTACTCTCAGACTCTTGTACTTTGTTTTGCAATAGAGATGGTTTTACACATTGTTTTGTATCCGAAATGCCATTGACAGAAACCTTTTGTGAACATTGAAGGGATACTTTTACCTTGAGTCTTTGATTGAACTCATCTATACTAGCAAAATATATCATGCTTTGGTTATTTTCCAAATGACTATCAAATGTAGGGTTTCCTAGGGAAGGGAAATGTGCAGCATCTCCTTCACTACTAGAAATTTGCTTCACATTTTGAAGGTAGCATAATTTTCTCCGAGATTGTCATTTGAGCTTTCTGTGTTGATCAGATCAGGAAATATTTCTATGTCTTCATTCTGAAATGAAGGTTTACATGATGGCGTAGACAAGATCAAATCATTTCCTTCACAAATAGGACTCTGTTGTGCAGATTGAAGATGGCTACCATTTTTCCTGAAGTTCTCATTGAACCCATCACTCTCACTTTTTAGGCCAACCACATCAGAGATATCATCCTCATAAGCAAGGATAGATGACAGAGTGGACATCCTGTCATCATTTTCTTCACTGATTGACTGTGCATATAGGAGGAGGCCGTCCTTTTTCTTTGGTTTCTCATTGAGACTTTTCACTCGAATCATATCAGCCATGCCTTCCAGTTTTTTTCTCGAGTCAGATATAGGCAAAAGCATATTGTGGCAATGTTTTACTATTAGATTCTCGTTTGAACTTTCACAAGCTGCTTGTCCTCAATTTTATATATTCTATTCTATCATCGGTTCATGAAATGCTTTATGCCCAATTTGAATAATTTAGGTCAACAGAGCACCAAAAATCTTTAACAGGTCTGCGGCTGAACTTTACCAACATCAAATGCTACTTATTTAGACCTTTTTGGACTGATATCTCACCATTGAGAGTTTGTTGAATACATGAATTTACATTTTCCTTTAACAATTTGATATTATATGGCTTAACAGAAAAATCCCCAATTTAACATTCCATGACCAAGGTCACGCAAGATACCTCACTCCCAGCTTGCTGCAGGTGTTAAAAATTGATTCTTGGACTAGCTGAATGTTGAATTGAATGTTCCAGGTGTCTTCAAGTCTTTAGTTCACCTCCAACTATCACGCTGCGAAACCCTAATCTCCTTCTTCAACTGCCAATTCTGATTCCTTAGCAATGTGTCTTCATTCCAGCGTCTCCACCATCTTCGTAATGCTTAATTCAAGAACCTCTTTCCCGTCAATCTCGCCTCATTCCACTGTCTGTTATGATTTTCCATTAATTTGCATACAGTTTTCATGATCTCCCTCACATGATGACCAGACACCTGTTTCAATGGTAAACTTGGCAAAACACGTATCAAATGTGATAATTGATGTAGTTAATACCTTAGGGACGAAACCCCCAAAAAAATCGGACTTAAAAATGACTATTTTGGGAAAAATTATTTTCTTGTAGCGCGCTAGTGTAACTTTTTCTGGCCAGCGCTACAGGAATCCCTGTTTTATGATTTTTTAACCAAAACTCCAAACAAAGTGTTGTTTTTTTTGGTAAATAACTTTAGGTAAGGTCTTATGATATTTCTTTAGAACCTTTTAGAAATATATGCATCTGATAAGCCCATAAAAACCATGAAATTAATTAAATCAAACAAAAATTAAAAAGAAAACCTGTAAAATCAACTATAAGCCTAAGGATAAAATCAAAATATTTTAAAAGAAACCAAGGTCAAAAATTAAAAACAATAAGAAAAATCATATTTTTAAGATAAGCGAATGTTTCAAAAATAGAAAACAAAAACAGGCTATAACATCTGGCTCCTGCTGTGGGATGAAGTCCTCCCTATGAGGCTTCAAGAACCTGTAGACTAGTGCCTTCTGAAACCAAAACTGCCTGCTTTTCTGCAAAACATCCATTGGGCTATGGAGTCTTTATTCAATCCTTCACACACTGATATATACAATGAAAATCAAATCTCTTTCTTTGAGGAACCTTCCATTTACTGAATCAAATTGTAATCCCATTTCCAATGTAACTAGGAAAAAATTTCATCAACCCACCAAAACTTGTTTCCAACTCCAAAAATATATATAATCAGAAATATTGGAAAACATGAAGAGCAAAGATCTAAAAACTTATACTCACTTTCATTAAATGGTGTCTCTAAAATAACAGATTTATAACTTAGTATTGACTCTAAATAATCTGCGACTGGATCATAAAAATTTCCATAAGTTACCTCTTCCTATTCTATGAAAAAGATAGGCTGCCCATAAGAATATTTTGTTCCATGAATATCAAGCAGGCATTGGCGAAAAAGGACATCAGGATCAGCCTGAATTTTCTCCATAATTTTTTGGATAGTATCATCAATAATGTCAACACTTTGAACCTCCTTTTCCACATTGTCTTCAAATGAATGACTATCATGCACTACTACATTTCGACCAAAAATCCGACGGCTGTCATGTCGGATTTTTGACACTTTCCTGTCGCATGTACGACACTTTGATTTTTTTTTAAGTGTCGGAAACTTGTCGTCGGTTAGCTGACACTTAAATAACCGTCAGTTAAGCAACGCCTATGCAACCGTTGCTTGAATGTAAAGTGTCGCTTAAGCGACAGAATATTTTCGACGGTAGTAATTTTTTTTTGAGAAAATAGCCTTCATAACCGTCGCTTAAGCGACGAATATCAACTAAAAGTGTCGGATATACAACACCTACAAACATCGGATACGCGACGTATATTAAACTAAACATCGAAAAAGAGACACATATTACCGTCGGAGAAGCGACGACTATCTAGAAAAAGCGACAGAAGAAACCATCGCTTAAGCGATGCTTGTGGAATTTTTTTTTTTGCTAATTTGGTCTTACTAGGAACAGATGAGGTCCTTTTCAACTTCGGTCTTCAATTGGTGCAGTGAAACACTTATATATATTAGAGCTTGGAACGAAAACTAAACTAAGTCTCCGCCTGCCAAGCAAGGAACACTGGAGATATACACGGGTCAAGCTACTTCTTAGTTGAGGGCTGCCATCGTATCCTTCATAGACTGAGTTGACCCACTAGCAATTGCATCTTTAAGTTCTTTCAGCTTAGCTTCCACCTTGTCCTTAACTTTTGTGGGTACCTTCTCACCAAGCTCCTTCAACTGCTTCTCAGTCTGATAGACGACAGAATCAGCTTGGTTCTTTGTATCAATAGATTCTCTCTTCTCTTTGTCTTCTATATGACCAATATGTAAACATATATCATAATTTGCTTATTATAAATATTTAGGAACAGTTATCAATTCAAAATATACTCTCATATATCAAGTCACATAACTTGTATCTTATATGGTTGAAAACCACCGAAGAAATATAAAATACTACTGCGAGTAAAACACACCCACCTGGACTGCTGCCCCTAGAGCTACGACTTCATCTGGATTGACAGTGACGTTTGGCTCTTTGTTAGTCACTCTCTTGACAAGATCCTGAACAGCAGGAATCCTAGTAGACCCACCAACCAAAATAATTTTATCCAAGTCCTTGTAAGACAATTTTGCATCTCTCAATGAGGTCTCGACAGGAGTCTTTAGCCTGCAAAATGCAAATAGAAAAGTGGGGCTACATGAGATTCGGCTTTCAGATTGAAGTGAGTAAAACAATAACTTGTACCATAAGTATTAGGTACCAACTTACCTGTCAAGCAAATCAGAGCACAGCTCTTCAAATTGGACCCTTGTAAGGGTTGTTTCAATATGCTTGGGACCATCTGTAGTGGTTTTTATGAATGGCAGATTGCAGCACAAATTAACATTCAAATTTACAATTAAAGCAATAAGAGACAACAGGAGAAATTTACAAAAATGCATTGCAATGTGATGGCCATTCTCATACAAAAAACACTTCAGCAATATAAAGACATCGAAAAGTAGTGATATAATCATATCAATTAAAAACTAAAATACAAAAACCAAGCATCTATAATGACTGGAGTCTATAAACACATGCTAATAACATCGGGCTGTATTGATAGCACATTACAGTAATTGAAGGAAAACAATTTTAATGCACCTAATGCTTGCTTGGGTGAGTGATGACAATTCAATCTTAGCCTTCTCTGCAGTTTCAGTTAGACGTTGAAGGGCTTGTTTTTCTTTTAACAAGTCGATACCCTCATCTCTCTTAAATTTTGAGGCCAGCCAGTCAACAATTCTCTATAGAAAGAAGGCATTTCATAGTTACTACCCATGCTGAGAAAACATCTTAGAAAAATAACTGATCAACTTCTACCAAAGAAAACCTCTTTATTAACTTGCACTTCATGAAGCATAGTGCTGGACAAACCTTGTCAAAGTCATCTCCAACAAGATGTGTGTCACCTGAAGTGGAAAGCACCTCAAATACACCATCTCCAACCTCAATCACTGCATACAGAATACCAAATTAAACGTGCCCGTACATTTTGCAGATATTTATCGACATTGTCTAAAACTACAACAGTTTGCACCTTTTCCAGTGGCTTTTCTGGCAGAGTTCCTCTATGACTCTGGCAAAAATTCCAGGTAGGGGTAGAGTTCCAAATTTGTGGTGGAAGAGTCCCTCCATGGAACTCTGCACCTAGGGGTTTTACCCCATTTTAAACCGACCCAGATGCTCGAAAAATCGATCAGAATTCCAGATCAATCAGAACTCTGACTTCTTTGAGTTGCCGGATTCCTGCCAGGGGGGTGCAAAGTGTTGTGTTTTAGAAAACATCATATCTATCTTGTGGTTTTAATATTCAAATTACTTAACAAACAAAAAGCATCCTTCTTTGGTACAAGAATCAAAGTAAACAAGTACCTAAATTAAGCCAAAATATTTCCCAATGCCCAAAGCTTACAGCAAAAGGAAAATTATAGGTTAAGATAACAATATCAATTACAAATAAAAATAGAAACGATGAAAAATAATACCCCAACAATATCAATTACAAATAAAAACAGAAAAGATGCAAATAACCCCACTAGTATAAAACGAATTGGAAGATGAAGGGAAAAATAAAATAAAACAAATTGTAACTTTCAGAATGAAACAAACCTTCAGCCTTGGTGCTGGACAAAGACAAGTTCTATAGCCTCCTAATGATGCCAAATGCAAACAGAATATGCTAATTTTATTCAGTGCACTCAAAATATTGCCATCAGGCCTAATTCTAGGCTAAGGCTGGACTAAAATATTGCTTTCAGCATCACTTAAATTGTAACTGAACCAGAGAATATTTTTTCTACCCTCAGCAATGTAAGTTGTCCTCCAGTGGAACTTAACAGCACACAATTGGTTTGCTGGTCTTTGCTAATTTCAAGACTGATGTTGATTCTTCGGCACATGATTCTCCACCTCTGTTTTATCAGTGGCTGAAGAGGTAGACACTTTACATTCAATGCAGCTAAAGCTTCCCTAACATTGAGAGAAATGAGACCCACCAGAACAAATTTCCAGATGTGTTCCAAGCTTCAATAATCAATGTCTCTGTTTGCAACTAGAGATTTGCAGGTTTCCTCGGTTGCTTCCATCATTACAAAACTTCCTTCTAGTTCCTCTTTTTGGAATCGCTTTCCATGCTCACTGTTATAAGTTTTCAAATCAAACATCTACATGTAAATTTGCAGTTGCAAGGACCTCAAATAACCCACAAAAGGGGCTTGAAAATAGTGGCTTTACATGTATGTACTCGATACCATACTTCAGGTCAAGAGTGTCATATTTCTCTAGTTGCTACCTATCACCATTTAGGATCTAAAAGATGCAATCACATTACAACCAATTGAAGGCTACTTTGGAGTTTGGACCAGCAGATATTTTAGATAACTTCCGGTTGTCAGTATTCTCATAGGATCCTGTTAAGGACTGTTATTTATGTTATATAAATACATTTGACAAACCAGCAAACTCTTTCTTTTAGGAAGTTTAAATTAACCAGTGAGTTTCTTGAAGAAGTTTCAAATCTTATCTAACAATTTAATGTATCAGAAAATAATTTGCTCTGAACAAGAAGAGATAATTTATGCAAAGAGTCTTCATAAGTTTTAAATAAGCTACTATCTAAAATCATTTCAAATTAAAATTGAAAATTACCTAAATAAGGATTTACAACTGAAATCAGGAGAAATATGGTTAAAAGTAGAATTCCGAGAAGGATTTTGTCAATTGCAACGTTTACAAGCATATACAAATATTAGACACCATATGTATCCCATCAGCTCTAACTGTCTTGAAGATTCCGAGATCAACAGGGACAGAGAATCTGAATTAAATTTTTTTTTTTGAAACAAATACCACTAAAACCACGGATTAAAAGCACGGGAAAGTCATGGCCAACTGCTAGCAAGGATGGGCTGGGAGTAAATGATGCAGAATCTGCAAGCGGGCATGAAGATGATGCTCTCTTTGGAGATCTATTTTCAGAGGCTAGCAGGCAAGTAGTCATCTCTGATGGACATGAACAGCCCTGCTCTGCAAATGACAGTGTTTTTGACTCTAGTAATATTCCTTTACAAGGAGCTGTTGAAGTGCTTAGTTTTATTAAAGAGTGCATTTTTTCTCCAGATTGGAATTCTTCTATTTACAAAGAATCCTGTCACCAACTTAATGAAGAACATGTTAGTGCTCTTTTACGAATGCTACAGCCACAACTTTCAGTTGATGAAATAATGGAGGGGGCTGGTGTTTCATATATGTCCTATGAAAAACACTTCCTTGAACATTTTCACAGAGCATGCTTTAACCTGTTACATGAACTTGTTATGAGGCGTGCCTTATCCATCGAACTTGAAGAACACCTAGTAAATCAAGTTCTGAAGGTAGAGGATGGGAGGTTTGCTTATACTGATTATGCTCTTGTTCTTTCCCATTTCTAGTGGCCGATGTTATACCAGAAGTGCAAGGACAATGAGGTAAGTTGTTATGATGTGTGATCAGACAGCACTTGATTAAGCATTTGATAATCATGTTGACAAAGTGGGAATCATTTCCACTTACCATAAAGCTTGTGATATCATTGGAAAAGAGAAACTGACTGTCACAACATCATTCTTGAGGCCCGCAACAGCTTCATGTCAATTTGTACAAGTATTGATTCCAATGAGGATCAACCTTTTTAATTAAAAGTGACTATAAGATTTCCGAAGAAATCAATTGCCCATCACTCAAAAGGACTGCACAGGAAACTTGCTGGCAAAGGAACATGGTCCCAAATTCCAATTATTAGGGCATCCACTGTTAACAACTTAACACTGAATCTACCCTTTGGAAGTCTCAAAGTATTACCTTCATTATGGTCCATGAGCACATTCGCGATAAGGCTGGACTTGTCCTTAATCCATCTTGATTGCTCAGCATCAACAGTTCGAACTTCATGGACACATCCTCAGGAGATTCCATGGCCATCACCGTTTACCCACGGTTGTTATATTTCAGATTCCAGGGGATCTAGATAGTGGATACAACTCAGAGATTTGGGTTCCAGAGATCAGTAGTACAAGGTAAGCACTGGTTTGACAGATTTGTGGTAGCTGTTATAGAGAGGTTTTCCATTAACATTTTGATCAGAGAGGACTCATTGTAGGGAGTAACAGGGTAGCAACTGATACCTACAGGCAACAAGCACACAGCAGAAATAAGGTTGATAGTAGATACTTACAGATGCCATTACATAGTTTGGAGATGAGTAACTACCCAGTACAAGGATGAGAATATCTTGAAACTCTCATTTGACATTTGATGTACCTTCAATTTAGCCCAGTTTGAGATGAAATCAGGGGTTTGAATCATAGCAATTTTTTTCATCTGGTTATTAATTTACACAAAGATCACACAAGTGATTATGGGATAGAGGTGTTGTCATGACTCATATTTAGCCCAGATTTGGCCTGTTTGTGCCCTTAAATCTGGGCATTGGAAACATTCATCTTCTTTGGCTTCATGGATGGAAAAAATGCTGCTAGGATATACTGCTCAATCAGCTGTAGGTAATTTTCTTGTTAAGGATATACTGCTCAATGGTCTTCTCTGTGTAAAAAGATACCATCCTCTCTCTGTGTAATGGAGGGAATAAAGGGATTGGGTACAATCAGAGTCGCCATACATCTAGAGGAGCTATGCAAGCAAGCCAGAGATCATTGTAACTTGGAAGAATGCGAAGATGATGCACTATTTTCACTAAATTTGCTGCTTCAAGTAGGTTATGACAAGCCAAAGCAGGAAGAGCTATTGGGGAAGCTAGGAGCTAGCTTTAAGCTTATAGAGTCTGTACTTGGAACTCTGACAAAGTTTAGAGGAATTGTGAGCAAAGAAAACACAGGGAACCTATAGCAGTCCTGGGCACACCTACATGGATTATGGGCACTTTTCAACCCCAAAACAGTCTCATACAACTATGAAGAAGCAAAAAGCCAAAAAAATTGAGCATGTAACAGCCTCTAATAATCAATCTTGTATGTGAACAGCAGTAGGAGAAGTGTGTGAACTTGTTATGAGGCGTGCCTTATCCATCACCTAACCCCACCAATATTCTACCAACAAAAAGAACATATGGATCTGGAGAAATAGTCCTAGGCATAGCTAAGCCTTCAAAATGCAACTTGCGCCATTATATCAACATTCCTCAGCATTATTTAGTGAAACCTAGGCATGAATGAGAAGTTCTACAATAAAATTGTCTTTAAATACTAAACGACGAAATCTCCCAACCAAGAACCCCTTAAAACATAACAGCAGTCCATACAAAATATAACAGCAGTTAAGGAGACCGTATAGTGGCTTATATCAATATGTAACTGTTTGTTAAAGGTAAAGTTCTGAGATACATTAGGCCTAACAAAGCGGAGCGCCTCCAAGGAATGAGGAGCAATAGCCAAGTAATGTCCAAGCCAAGCCTCAACGTCCACAAAGTGAAGTCACTCCACTAGGATAGGCCCCAAAACATGCAACAAGTCCACAAAACAGGGTAGTTGGACCTTAAATCTGGGGATTGATCATCCTAGATATCCTCCAATGCTAGCTGTCCTCAAAAGGTGTAATACAAGGCATAAAACACCTTGAAGAGTGCAATCTTCAATATTTAATGAGCTAAAACTACATTTAACTTTTATAATTATTGAGAGGGTTCTATCATATTCTTATTATATCACAATAAAGCACATCTACATTTAGGATATAAAGAAATTACCAGTAAGATCCTCCATGTTGGCAGGTTTTATATCTATAATGTTGTAACTTTCATTGCTTATTTCCATGTTCCATAAATTAATTCTTAGGTCATCAACTGAAATGAAAGTTTCACCATCACTGGAAAATATGAAACAAGAATCAGGTCAAGTGGTTAACATCTGTCAAAAAATTAAAACAATAAACAATACACATGAAAGAAAACAAGCATTTTGTCCCATATAGTTCAAAGTATTCCAGGGAACAACATAGATGATAGTAGAGATGCATAACATAGAGTAAGTTTCCCCCATAAAATAGAACTAGTGTAGTTCCATGACATGTCAATAGACCCCTTTATGCTGAAACAAATTTACCGAGCAATTGGCCAGTTTATATTTGGAATTCAATGAAATAATATCGACTCCTCTGTAGTAATGATAAACAACCCTCAAACCTCTCTCTCAGGTATGGGCATTTCCCATTAGAGGCTAGATCTTACCAGATATCATGCCTTAAGTGATGGAAACATCCCTCACAACCAACAACATTGTTTACCTACGAAGGAAACAACCCAAAACAAGTCAAAAATCCAAACAAAAGAAATTTAAATCACTGACAAAAGTTAAGCAAGAATTAAGGATTACAGCTTACCATAAATTTCTACAAAAGACTGATTAGCAAAACCAGAATGAAGTCTTCCCCTACTTCAATACCATGAATCTGAAGTGAAATTTATCTCAACAAGGTTTGAACTCACAGCATGAGTACAAGACCATAGAATATAAATCACTAAGGAACAGGTCAAAAAAAACTCAAGCTCCTCATCTTGGGATGGTGTTAATGGGTGTAGTTATCAGACCATATCACCTTGATAATAGTGTTACATTATTGGCAAGATGGATTTCTATTTGGTGATTGTAGATAGATATGATGACTGAGTTTGATTAGCACACTTGTGGATCGATTGTGCTTAATTGTAGTACTTATGGACAATCTTGTTGATGATTGATGTTTGGCTATAGGATGTCCTAAATTCAAAGTTCAAGTAGAGAATAAAAGAGAAGAGAAAATAGTCTCGACATGGACTATTGCAGTGGTTGCAATCGTGGATTCCAGTTTGTACCTATCTTCCTTGGTTGACTTAGTTCAATGAGGTTAAATCCCATTCGCCCAGTTGGTTTCAACAGACCTCATTCTCCATGGTACAATAAAAGGTAAAAGCAATGCACATTCATTTTTCATGGAAAATCAAGTACACCAAAAAAAATTAGTAAGAACTTGAATAATATCTAATTGGAGGGGTATGCTCTGTTTGCCAAGTAATAATTAATGCTCATAAATGCAACCATTATCATTAAAACCAACAAAAGGATGCCCGACCCTGACATGAAGAAACCACATAAACCATAACTTCTTGTGCACGCCTTGGATAAGGGGATCTCATTGAAAATATCAGTCGTTTTTATTTAGCTAATTGGATGTCCATGAGATACTTGAATAGGTGATTCACCATTAAGAGGCTTTTTTCCAAAAGTATATTTAATCTCCTCTCAATAGATTAGTTAAGAAATCAAGGTTGGTTGTCTGAGAACATTTTTTCTAGTCAAGAACTGGCTAGCAGAGATATTTCTACTGGCATTGAATGTTCCAGTTTTGAGAATGAGAAGTTAGTGTCTAACTGATGATCCCATTGGCCATAGTTGATTCTTCGAATGTTTACAAAACTCACCAGGTTTGTCTTAGACTCATGATTGAAAAATCCTTCACATAAAACAAGCCAAGATCACTCAGTGACAAGTCAAGCTCACTCCCCATAAATCTGGCTCATCAATTGCCAGCTCCACTCACAAGTACTCATGGGTCAAACTATTTTTTATGGGAGAAAACATGTATTGATGTACAGTGGCATAACTCATACAACCATGTTTACAAAAGCCCAAATTTACAATCATAAACTCAGCAGAAATATATTCAATACTCTAAGAGCCTTCAATCCACAAAACATAGAAAACTAGCTAATACTAAGTTAATATAATCTTGATCCATACATAGCCTCAAAACTATAAACTAGACAAAACATTACAAGATAATTTCGGAACAGAGATTTCCCAACAACTCTCATTTGACAGCCAGATGAGAATCTTGCTTAGTGAATCATTGGCAACCGAACAGGTCATCCACCAAGAGCTCTACTTCAACGATAGTTTCCCGTTGACAGCTGGGCAAATTGTCCATAATAAGTTCCAGATTGATAAGCACTTTAATTTTGAATTCTCCATTATTTTATCATAAATCAATGATGCTCTCAATTCCAATGTCAACCCCAATTGGTACAAGGCACTGCACATTTCCTACTTAAACCAGTTCTCAGCCTCATCTCTCTCTCCAATGTGGGTCCTAATCTTTTTTTAAAGCACCTAATCAAGGCCAGGGGTATCAATTCAGATCCACCCTGTTGATCAATGAATCCATTGAGTGAGGTTCAAGTAAAACTACTGTCTGATGTACAATGTACCACCTTGACTGCTTAAAGACTCATCCAAGGCTGGCCTCAACATCGAGATTGATGCTCTAGAGAATAATGATGGACATACAGTAGGGTACCACATAATGGGGAGAAAACACATGACAGAGAAGGGTATGAGGGACAAGGTAGAGCCAAACAAGGGCAATGGGGAAATAAACATAAGACAGTGAAAAGCAATATAAAATAAGTCAGGTGAATGGTGGGAACCAATGAAAGGCTCTGTTAGCCTATAGACAATCCGCAACTTGATTTTCCTTCTTTCTCAAACATAAAATTTACACTCCCAAACATTTGTTAAAACTAGATCCAACCACAACATACAGCTAAGTTTTTACAAGTTATCCACGTCCTGAAATCACCATCAAAAT
>LPNX011123297.1:0-25762 GCA_001517045.1 Pseudotsuga menziesii | reverse complement strand
AATGATCCCTTATATTGGAGAGAGGGGTCATTGTATGGAGCAAGGCATACCGCATCGTTCCAGAAGATCCAATCATACTTGGGCAGATTCTTTCGGACTTCCAGGATCTTACTCCAGCTGGGGGGCCTGTTCTTATCAACAATATTTCTCTCATCAATAAAATCATACCGATGTCTGTCAGCATGGCTTCTTTTGTTGGGCTCAACCAATTTCATAAGCCCCTGAAAGGACCTTGCAGGAATGGTCCTAGACTCATCCGAGCAAGTCACCATCGCAATCCTAAACCTCTTCAGACTGTCCTTGTTTGCAATTGAGGTCTCAAAGAACTGCCTGCCTAGATTGTTGGCCCTTAAAAGAACAACCCCGGTGCCATGTACCAATAACAGGGACACAATGAAAACAACCAACAGACTGAACATAACAGGACGAAAAACCCTCTCTGATAAGATCCAGCACCGGTGCTTTATATCCGGGCCCCCCTTGAACGAATCCTGCATAGTGATGCCTATGTAACCCCTTGAAGAATGCTTCCCACTAGGTGAAATCCCAACCCTCCTCTGCGGACAAAGGGAAGAAACCCCTCCCATTCAACAAAACCCTATAATGGCATGGATATTCTATATGTTAATAGGATTTTATAGTCCATTCAATTCCCTCTAGTTTGATTTCGCGACAACAACAACCTCACAAATTTCTTGACTGCCAAAGAGTTCCCAAAGCATGGGGCATGCAAGAGACTTGTAATCCCTAATTAAAACAAAAAGTTGAAATGGTGAAAAATTATTGGTTTGGTTCCCCCTATATTTGATAATTATCTGAATAAAACTCAGGGAATACGGTGGGATTGTGGATATTGTGATCCACCAACTTAAATTTCTCCACATAAACTTTCAAATGCTCATCTTTGCTAATATGCACCCGTGGGTCAAGTGCCTCATCTAGGCAGACCAGGTTTTATACCTCAATAACGGGGGCCTTCTTCCCTCTTGACTTATTATTTTGGGTAGTGTCCCCTGTCGTGCCTTGCCTGTGATCGGCACTGTGTGCAGCAACATTCTTTTTATGTTCTAGTACCATATTTGTATACCATATGCCACCTTCCATAGCTCTCGCTGCCCACAGGTTGAACCTTGTCAAAGGATCCACCCTACAACAAGGACAGCAAAAGCAATAGGTAAGGCAAGGGATGCCTAAATAAAATGGTGGAAGTGATAACAGAAGCATGCAGAGATAGCATAACACTGCTGGCCGAAAGAAAGAAATAAAAATATTTGTACCAGAGGTTTGCTGAGATTTGTATCATACTTTTGCTAGTCCTCTGATTCTTCCTCCTTCATTTCTTGGGTGCTTGGCAATGGTGAGAGTGACCCCATAGACATTTGAAAATGGTAAATGAGAATAGGGGTTTGAATGATAAGAGCCGACATTCAATATGACCAATGTATATGCCACCACGATAGCACAAATCACATCAAAGCGCTTTGTATTCTTTTTTCCAATTGACCATTTTGAAGCGCCATCGCTTAAGCGACACTTAAGTGACGGGTAAATGAAAAAAGGGGCAAATGAGAAAAGGGGTTTCTTTTATTTCAATGGTTGACCAATTTGAAGAGCCGTCGCTTAAGCGACACTTATGAGGAAATCTGTCGCTTAAGCGACGCTTATTGAGCCTAGCCATCGCTTAAGCGACACTGATGACCACAATTTCAAAAAAAAAAATTATCTTTGTGATTTTTGGTACAGTTAAAAGAAAAAATCCACGCGCCGTCGGAAGTAACCGTCGGATTTTGAATCGAAATGTAGTAGTGATGCATTGGCTTTTGCTATTCAAGGATAATAGACTGAATACATTCTTGAATTTACTAATAAGATTGTGACATATCACACGCCTCACAGATTTCTAGGTCTTTCTTTTCAATTTCATCATCATATTTATTAAAAATTAGAGCATCTTCATAATGATTTTGAACAACAGATTTATCATAACCATGAATATAAGCAACTTCTGAAAAAATGTGAACAGCCTGGCCTTCATCGATTTGAGTATCAAAATCAAAAGGGATAGAATCTAATTCATCACAACATTCTTGTCTTGGAACCCTAATCTCTTCATCATAACAAGGAGCATTCTGAGAAATTTCGAATGATGATGCTAAGGGTTCGTCTTTTCCTTCAATACAAAGACGATCTTTAACACAACAATGATTTCCAATAGTTTGTTGAACTAGAGATTGATCTTCAAAAGGATTAGCACTCAAATGGTTATTAAGACTGTCGAAATCATTATGAGAATATTCCAAACTATCTCTACTGATCTCATCACTTGAATAATCATCAACCTGACATAAAACAACAACTTGATTATCGTAATGATCATGAAATTCTTCCTTGATAGGAGTATCTAAAAATTTTACCTCTTCATCTTCAACAAATTCTGAAACTTCAACTTCTTCATGACATGTTTTTAACCCTTGATTGTACTCATCATCATGATTTTTTGAATCAAAAATTGTATTATAAACATCAGCCTGCTCACAACAATCTTTAAAAAAGAGTTCAACTGAGAACACATACTTACAATGTTTCCGAAAACATGTGTGGAATTCTTTCAGTGAGGAAATGCTAGTAGCGGGAAGAGAAAAATTACAATCTCATGCATCTTGCTCAAGTGAATACATGAACATCTTCATGAGCACATCTTCATGCTGTATATTTAACTAGACCATACATTGATGAAATCTTATGAGGTGATCTGAAGGATTATCCTCTTTGCTTTCTCTAAACCGTGGAAGACAATCTCCCTAAACATCCATAGTAGGTACTGAATTTGGAAAATATGGAATATCAGAAAAATTGAAAGGTGCAAACCTTCGAGCCAGAATAGCTTCCATGGACATCGAACTCTGCATCTTAAAATAGTGGAGTCGCCAATTAATTTGTTAAGACAGATTTTGTTTTTTCTCCTCAGAAAGAGGAAGGGGTGACAGTAGTTCAGATTAATTAGGGCTGCATAAAGCTGGGGATGAATGAAACCTTCTAATTCTTCTAGCTGTTTTCAGTATCTGTTCAGGATCTATAACACCCAACTGCAATGGTGAAATAGGATTGTTTCTAGTTCCAACTCCCCTAGTAGCCACTGTGACAAACTGGTGAAAAGTAGTCTTAGAGATATGCTGGTTTAATTTTACCTCTTAAAACTAGTGAAATGATAAGTATCCCAGGGAAAAATCTGTTTTCAACTTCATTCCCCGGCAACGGAGCCAAAGATGTTTGTGCCAAAAATTGTTTCCAGACTACAAAGAAACAAGGCAACACAATCTCAAATATTCAATCAAACAAAACTAGGTTTTTAGGGTTTTTGAAAGGTTTTTCTGGTTGTGAAGTTTGGTGACAAGAGGGAATACATTCATAACCCAAATAGGGACTAAATCACAAGTAAATAAGAACTGAGATGCATAATATAATAACCATGTATCCAACAGAAAATAACATTGAAGTTCATCCACAACAGGAAAGCACTACAAGCATAAAAACTATAAACCAGCAATGAAATTATCAATTGTGTAGCTCAACAAGCTAAAAATGAAGCCAAAGAATAGACTGAAGGGTAATATGGAGCATATATTTCATAATCAGTTCATCAAATACACATGAGAGTCAAGTACTTAGCTTATCAATAAGTCAAGAGAGCTCCTCTAGCCATCCAAAAGTCGAACCTCTCTTCTGTACCCTTCTCCCTCTTTTATATTTACAAAGAAGTAGTTCTATATTCCCTTCATTAGGTAAAAATTGAAACTACCCAGGAGTTACATTAACTAACTTTCAACTAATTTACTAAAAATAGCAAAATCGGATTCCTGGTAAATATGGCGAATTTCTGAAAAATAGGTGTCAAAGAAGCTTCTATATCTCTCAATCTTGGACACCTGTGTAAACAATGAGAGAGGTTTTTGTGAATGGGTCCGTGATGGACAAAAACCTATCTTTGGGTTTAAAAATTAATCTCCAATCAATCAGAATATTCCCCGTAATATGAACACTAAAACAGGAAAATATTAAATATTTTTAAGACCCTCAAACATAGGCTGTAAAGATTAAATTGAATCTTTCAAACCTTGATAGATATTGAAAACTTAAGAGAGGTTTTTGTGAATGGGTATATTATGAACAAAAAACTCTTTTTGTTTTCTAAAATTCATCTCCATCATCTCGTGGTATGCATTCAATTTCAATAACCCAAAACAGGAAAAACAGAGCAGAATTCTCAATAATCTTTGCATTTCAATATCCTCTTTTTCATATGACATTTCTACTGCAGGTACATTCTTTTCGGCAACAAATGTCTCTGCTGGTGCATCATCCTGAACAAGCTCGGTCTCCTTATCAATTCCTTGAGTTACACATTGAGCTTATCCACACTAGCAAAATCAGGATCCAAATCATTCTCAAGAGCAGAACTGCCTGGAGAGGAAGACAAGTCTTCATCATCTACTTCATAACTACAAAGCTGCAATGTAGATGGAAGATGACACTCCTTTTCTATGAGATTCTCCTTGAACCTTGCAGCAGTCATTGAAGAAAACAATCTTTTGATGTCTATGTTCTCAAATGGATATGTACATGAAACCATGGAGAAAACTCTATCATTTCCTTCAGCAATATCTGTTTGTTTTGGGGATTGGAGGATGAAATCTTTTTCGCTGAGGTTGTCATTGCACCTCTCAATATGACTTCTCAAACTAATCTTGGGTATTACCTGCTTCTCTTCATATTTTAATTAAACAAAGAGAGAATCACGATCATCTTTTTGAAGCGTACTCTCAGACTCTTGTACTTTGTTTTGCAATAGAGATGGTTTTACACATTGTTTTGTATCCCGAATGCCATTGACAGAAACCTTTTGGGAACATTGAAGGGATACTTTTACCTTGAGTCTCTGATTGAACTCATCTATACTATCAAAATCTATCATGCTTTGGTTATTTTCCAAATGACTATCAAATGTAGGGTTTCCTAGGGAAGGGAAATGTGCAGCATCTCCTTCACTACTAGAAATTTGCTTCACATTTTGAAGGTAGCAATAATTTTCTCTGAGATTGTCATTTGAGCTTTTTGTGTTGATCATATCAGGCAATATTTCTATGTATTCATTCTGAAATAAAGGTTTACATGATGGCATATACAAGATCAAGTCATTTCCTTCACAAATAGGACTCTGTTGTGGAGATTGAAGATGGCAACCATTTTTCCTGAAGTTATCATTGAACCCATCACTCTCACTTTTTAGGCCAACCACATCAGAGATATCATTCTCATAAGAAAGGATAGATGACAGAGTGGAAAACCTGTCATCATTTGCTTCACTAATTGACTGTGTAGATAGGAGGAGGCTGTCCTTTTTCTTTGGTTTCTCATTGAGACTTTTCACTCGAATCATATCAGCCATGCCTTCCAGTTTTTTTCTCGAGTCAGATATAGGCAAAAGCATATCGTCGCAATGTTTTACTCTTAGATTCTCATTTGAACTTTCACAAGCTGCTTGTCCTCAATTTTATATAGTGTATTCTATCATCGGTTCATGAAATGCTTTATGCCCAATTTGAATAATTTAGGTCAATAGAGCACCAAAAATATTTAGCAGGTCTGCAGCTGAACTTTACCAACATCAAATGCTACTTATTTAGACCTTTTTGGACTGATATCTCACCATTGAGAGTTTGTTGAATACATGAATTTACATTTTCCTTTAACAATTTGATATTATTATGGCTTAACAGAAAATCCCCAATTTAACATTCCATGACCAAGGTCACGCGGGATACCTCACTCCCAGCTTGCTGCAGGTGTTAAAAATTGATTCTTGGACTAGCTAAATGTTGAATTGAATGCTCCAGGTGTCTTCAAGTCTTCAGTTCACCTCCAACTATCACGCTGAAAAACCCTAATCTCCTTCTTCAACTGCCATTTCTGATTCCTTAGCAATGTGTCTTCATTCCAGCGTCTCCACCATCTTCGTAATGTTTAATTCAAGAACCTCATTCCCGTCAATCTCGCCTCATTCCACTGTCTGTCATGATTTGCCATTAATTTGCATACAATTGCCATGATCTCCCTCACATGATAACCAGACACCTGTTTCAATGGTAAACTTGGCAAAACACGTATCTTTTCACATCTTCTTGTTTTCCTATTTTCTGCGATGATATATGAGTGAATGAATACTGCATTATGATGTTTATCTCTGTATGATGTGATGCTTTCCTATTATGAATGATGCTATGTTGATATATCTATATATGCGTTGATATTTTTGCTGCAATTTGAGTATGTTGATATGATCCACTGAATGGAAATATGAATCTGTTAATGTATAACCTAATGATTGGGTCTGCTAAGTAATGTTGCAATAAGTTGATAGTAGATGCGCAATCCTCCTTCTTACTATGGAAATTTGGTTCCAACATTTCTCCCTTGAGCATCTCGTGTGAGGCCTCATCTACTTTGTAGGTGTTGCTAGACAGGGTAAAACCTGTCTGGGCTGGTGCTCAGGGGGATCGCTATGTTAGGGGTGTCGACAAAGAGTGAACCCATGTTGACGGATCTGTTAACAATAATCTCAGACATATATATGGATGAGGCGATCATATCCATGCTCATGTCAATGTATCAATATAAAAATGGGGATCAAGGCTCAAACAAGGGGAGCCAATCAATACATATAACTAGTATTACATAATGGTGGACCCAATAGGAGGATGAATTGAAATACTGATCTAAGGAATTGATAGATAGAAACAATGGAATTCTCTTGGAATGCATTATCACAATAACTAATGCTCTGCTGAATCTAAGGGTGTACGCAACTGCATGGACTCAACGACCAAGCGTTGGAATCTCTGAGGTACAATAAAAGACTAATACTGTAGATATATGGAAGCATGATACTGAGTTTCTTTCGAACACTATCTCCAATGATACCTAGATATCACAAAGGACATGAAATTGTATGGGTCCCAAAGGGACTTACTGATGGGATAGAGTTGGGTGACAACTGAGATCTTCGACGAAATAATGAAGAAACCAATACCCAGTATGAATATCAAAGGTGCGATAATGTAGATGAAGTCAAGCACATGAGACATAACCAACTCAAAATGCACTAATGATAGTATCCTTTCAAGTGGTCTAAGGGATTCATTAATGAGGTGGATGAGACACAACCAACTCAAAATGCACTAATGATAGTATCCTTTCAAGTGGTCTAAGGGATTCATTAATGAGGAGGATAGTATTTCTATCCTCTGGAATATATGTATTGATGTCGACATAGGAATACCTACAACTACCAAGGAAATGATGTTTCCTTAATAGAAGCACAAAGGGGATAACTAGAGATATGAAATAATAATGAGATTGAGACAATGAATGGGGAACATAGCCAATGGAGTACAAGGTTTTTGAATTATTGTGGCATTGATCTACATGAAATGAGTGCAATTGAAAGGGATAATTATGCAATGGAATGGAATGAAAAATGTAGACTGAACACGACAAATTTCAGAGAAAACTGATAAGAATTGATCAATAAATTACAACATTAATACTCATTAATTACAATAGTATACAACAGTGTTACAATAAGGAGAATTTGAGTCATGTGGACAATATTTGAATATACTAGCTCAATCCTGATTGAATGACTAACTAGAAGTTTCTAAATCACTATCAAAGCTCACTAGTCTAACTCCACTTATTTAATTTAGTCTATCCATCAGCTAAACTAGTTAAATTGGTGAGGTAGGTGAGAAATGATGCCTACCCCCATGCAACCATGCAATACTGTATCTAACTAAATTGAAAGACATCTAACTGAATGTAACTGGTGATTAAATTATCTTAAATACTTTCCTACCACAACCAACTAATGAAGGTTGCTGGTGGCACTCAGAGTGGCTCCTAAATTATAGGGACTGGTCTCATATGCACAATAACTGATGCATGAACATGTAGTAAGTGTTATTTAACTTCTATATGTGTTCCCCACACTCTATTGGCTGGTACTGTTGGAACCAATGTCACTGGTGGAACAAATAACATTGGTGGATGCAATATGAAGTAAATGACTCCTAAGTTAGAAAATTGATCTAAGAGACTACATTTGGATAAGGGAGGATTATAAATCCCAACACCCCCCTTCATCCCAACTTGGACAACTGTGGGCCTTGGAAATAAGGCCAAAAGTCACCCATTACAATCTAAAAGAACTAAAAAGATTCTTAATAAAAAGAGGAAATAGGAGAAAACCTCATGGGAAAAAAAACCTCCTCAAAATAAGCAAGAACATGAAATATAATATATTCTTAGAAAAAAAAAATTCCTCTTTGGGAAATAACTTGCAAAAAGATATGTTGCAATTTGCAGCACTATGAAACAACATGGGTCTTCTATGAAGTAGTATCCTAAAGCTGTGCATGTGAACCTATCAATGTTCTTCTGATCTGATGGATCTTGTATGTGTTTATTCATTCTAGAGGATAAAATGAATGATCAATTTTATTCTTCTGTGGGCCAAATGGTTGATCATTCGCTATCATCAGGTAGCACTTTCCTGGAACCTTGTTGCACCACTCTGTAGAGAGAGAAACTGTGTGAGAGAGAGGAACATGCTCATTATGATACTGATACCTTGTTCTCCTTTAGTCTTTTGGATTTTCGGCACCATCCCTAGCTGCAACAATGAGCTTTTGGGCCCATTTAGACTTAGACCGCTAATATGGGACGGGAGATGGATTTGGATCTAGAATCTCCTGAGGTTCAACCTCAATACCAAGATCATGCTGATCTTGATCCTCTTCATCTGATTCTGAAACATGTGAAAAAATATTATCATCAAAAGTTAGTGGAATAGTGGTTATAACTTCTTGTGCTTCAGATGGTGGTAGATCAAACAATTGATATTCTTCAAACATATATGATTTCCTAGTTGAAAATTCCATAAAATTATATGATTTTACATCTTTAGCATATCCCAGCAGTATGCATTTTCTACTCTGGGATTGGAATGTCTTTATCTTGTCCATGGGTATTCTGGCCCAAGATTTGGAACCAAAAACTCTTAAGTGAGAGACATCAGGTTTATTCCCATGCAGTGCTTCGAATGGAGTGGCCCCAACCACTGATTTATGAGGCACTCTATTATGTATGTATGAAGCATAGTTTACAGGTTGTGCCCAAAGAGAAGGAGGAAGATTCTTCACTTGGATAAGATGGGTTACCATCTCCTTCAATGATTTTTTTTCCTCTCAGCCACACCATTATGCTGTGGTGTGTATGGAATTGAGTGTGCCATTCGAATCCCCTCTAATTCACAATAATGATGAAAATATATTTTAATGTATCCAACTCCATTATCTATTCTTATGGATTTAATATTTTTCCTGAAACTATTCTTAATCAAAGCTTTAAAAAATTTAAAAATTCCAATACTTATGATTTATGTTTCATGAAACATACCCTACAGAACCTAGAACAATCATCAATAAAAGTAAGGAAATACCTAGAATGATTAATTGATGTTACTGACATTGGTATTGACACATCACTGAGTATCAAATAAAGTGTATATGCATCTCTATGTTCCTTCCCAACTTCATACCCCTTCTCTAGATGCTTACCTACCAAGCAACCAGGACATACTCCATCTGATGTTTGGATGAGAGGCAAGCCTGTAACCATTTTTTCATTGTGGAGTCCCTGGAGATATTTGAAATTGAGATGCCCAAATATCTCATGACATAGCTTACTGATGTTGTTGGCATGAATCAATAGAGTTGTAGGATGTGAAACATGAAAAAAAAAGAGAACTCATAATCCTTTGTGGCATGATTAGCAATCCCTTTTGCTATGAGATTTCTAGTAGATTTTACTGTGATTTCAACTGAGTCATATTCGAATGTAACTCTCTTGGGAGCTCCTGTATAGTTCATTTGATAAACATACAAAATATTTATTGTAAGATAGGGCACATAGAGAACATTCTTGAACTCAACATGCCAGATTTTAACTGAACCTCTCCCTACAACTAGGATTTGGGAGTCATCTGCCATATGAATTCTAGGTCCTCCTTGTTGCTATGAAAAATGCACCTCTTGCGGACAAGAGCTGTTCCTCTAGTCTGAATGGTTCAGATCTAGAACAAATAATTCACAACAGAATTGGAAGACTTCCCTAGAATGGGTGGATATCTGGAATAAGTGTCTTTGATGGGATAGTGTAGTTGTTTTCTATAATGATAGCTCTTCATGGATGTACCTGCATAGTCACAAGAAACCAGAAAACGAAATAAAAAAACACCAGAATATGTTCCACTATTCTATGTTAGTGACTAAGGAATTCAACAATAAAATACATGATAATGACACAACATACTTTATGGGAAAGGAACCAATTTTGCATTAAAGAATGAATAAGAAGTTTACAACCTTTGCCTTAGTGTCGATATGATTCTTCACAATTCCAATATATTTTCCCCAAAAGCTTCAACTTGCTCCTCCTATGCTCACTCTATTGATTTATGCCAGAATGTCAATGCAACAACATAACTTTTCTCTCTCTCAACCATGGATATGAGCCTGCTTTTATAGGCCTTGGGCGGATAGGGATGGTTGAGTAAATGGTGGGTGAGGTGGATAGGAGATTCCCAAATGATTCATAAAAGAAAGCATTGTAACACAACTGTGTATGGTATTATTTTGTACTGTAAATAATCTCTGTGATTGTGTGGGAGAGAATGTGAGAGATTGAAGAGGAAGTGCAGTGGTTTTTCTTTAGGTTGTATCCCTTCATCTTTCTAGACTATAATAAAAGGACTGGCAATTTCTTTGTGGACGTATCCCATTTCTTGGGTGAACCATGTTATATCTATGTCTCTCTATAATTTTTTTAATGTGTTTTGCATCTTGTTTAATGATTTAACTATATATGTGTTATTGCTCTGTGGTCCTATTTTCTAACAGAAGACTCCAAAGGGTCCTTTTTCATAAATTGTCAATCTGAACTAAAAAAGAGATAAACTACCGTTGGAAAGACGAATCTTCAAATAATTTTATGAGCGTGAAGAAGACAAGTGCACTCGACAATATTTTCACATTTAGGGAGTCCAAAAATAGTTTAAATAAGAATCGAATAGGTTTCTTTTGCACGATGAACAGGTTTTACGAGCCTGAAAAGAATCGAAAAAATACCCAGAACTTTGATGCTAGGTTTTGGGAGCATGATCAAAGTGTCGAAACGAACACTCAAGGACATTTTTCATTTTTCAGAAGTATGAAAAAAGTCAATAAATGAGCTACCCCATAGACAATACTATTTACTTCCGTCCCTGCAAGACTTAAAAAAGGCTATTAGTCTCCCAAAATATTTAAAAATGACTTTTATAAACTATGTAAAAGGGTATTTTTGATAAAAATGATTTAAAAACATTAAAATAATACAAAAAACACTAAAAATACGTTATAAAACCTGAGTAAATAGTAAAAAAGCAAATTATTTACCATTTTACCAAGTCTTGGAGCATTTTGGGAGAATTGAGGTGTAGATTTTAATAAGATATTGTGAAGCCATCGTCCGTCCATTTTCCACATCATCAGATCCAGCTAACAACTAGAACCCTCCCCTTTTTATGGTTTCCATTTTTTATTTCAGTTGAGTTTTGGAACCTTAAGGGAAAACCTAAAAATCACACGAGGGCACCGTGCCTAGCCTTCACAGGAAAGGTGGTGCCTGATAAAAACTGTGGATTTTTAGTTTTGTTCAGGAGGTCGCACCACTCTGTTCTAAATGGACATGCACGGTGCTGCCCGCGAGGTCCAAAAAACATGTGCCCTAACGAAATTAAAAGTTCTTGAGCAATTTCAATGGTGGAATGTGTTTCTAAATGGCTCATTGGTTATTTTTGACAGGTTATTTGGTTAAAAATGGTAACTTGGAAGGAAGTACAACATGATGATGATGATTCCCATGCCGCAAGAGATGTGGGTTGTATAGCTTCCCTGCAATGCTATGACATCCTAAAGTTCTTCAGCACACCTAGCATGGTTTCACATGCTCGTTTACTGGAGTACATTCTACGGATATGTAATCCAGAACAACAACATTTTGAGGTGGGACCTCACATTGTGACTGTGGATATGGAAGATATCTATTCCCTGACAGGGTTATCTAGACAAGGAGCACCTATTTCTCTGACTGGATCCCGAGGTGGGGATGTGACTACATAGGAGCTTATTGTTCGCCACTGCTTCCCGGGAACAAAGATGTTAGGTAAGAAGATACCAATCAAGGCTGTGAGGGATCTACCGCTTCAGATAGTTCTATTTACTATGAAAAGGGTGTCTGGGAGCCAAGGATCTCACCAAACATCCCAGGAACACATGTTGTATGCCCTAGAGTCTATGGCAACCATGGTGTACAACTGGGCCGAGGCACTACTACCTGTGTTCAAGGATCAGCTGACGAAATTTTGGAAAGGAGAGCTGAAAGAGTTTGTGTATGGGACCATCTTAACATGCTTCTTCTTTGAGAGGGTACCCCTCATGAGACCCCAGGTGCATTAGCTTAGAGCTAGAGACCCCCGCATGTTGCGGTGGGTAGATATCATGGCCCTCACTAGAGGTGGCAGGGACAAGGTGAAGTTCGAGGCCTACTTATTCAACTAGCTGAGTGATCAAATCCTCATGATTTAGGATTCTGGATATGCATGTTCCAAATTCTGAGGAGATCCCAATCTACCACTACCAGCTGGCACCCAGTGGGGTGACATCGGTAAGAAACAATATCTAAGATGTTGATTATGCTTTTATGTTTTCATGTTTTATAATTTTTTATGTATGATAACAAGGCTTGAAATTTTACATGCAGATGTTGGTGATGCACGGCCTGGGGTATCCTCCCCAATAGACAAGCGATAAAGAGCTCACTTTGTCCATAGAGGTGATGATGATCTTACAGAGCTGGAGGAAAACTTGGATTGATTGAATTTCAATATCGCAGATGCTACTGTTGATGACATCCCTAGGAGGTTTCAAATACATACCGCGAGAGTATTAGGCCACTTTAGTCGCTTACTATGTAGGGTAGCAAGGGCATGATTATGTGCTATCACGAGCACAATTAGAGTGGTCTGCATGATGTATCTCTGAAATCTGCAGTTCTTCAGATGAGGTCTCGTGACCAATATTTTTGTAAAAACACCTTTACACACACACACACACACACACACACACACACACACACATACACACACACACATACAGACTTGATTCTGGTGTTTACATGTGATTTAAAATGGATGAATTATATTTACATGAGATTTACATGTCTTTTACTATTTATTTTACTTTATGATTGACCATGTTTATTTTAACAAGTTATGAATGGGAAATATGCCAGTCTAGAATGAAATTTTCCAATGAATCAGCAATCATATTATAAGACCTAGGGATATGCTTGTAAGTGATGAAATCGAATGACCTTTCTAACAGATGCACTCTCTGAAAGAGGCAGAGAAGTGTAGGGTTACTGATAGTGTAAACATGATTTAGGTGACAAACCACTAATTGAGAGTTCATAAATACTACCAAATCATGAATGTCCCAATATGCAGCCTCAGTGAGTAAACCTATCACTGCTTGTTACTCGACAATGTTGTTGGTAGCTGGAACAATACAAACTGCTCCTGAACTGACTAAATATTGAGCTGGGGAATACAACACCCAAGATATTGAAGCAAGGTTCAAGGTATTATGTCATGCACGATCAATGAAACTGTAGAAAGACATCCAATCTGCATAACTAAAGCATGGTATAAATAGTATGGACATCAAACTAAAAACCATATTGAAAATGAAAAAACATACTTAAAGCCAAATATACATATATAGAAGGTACCATACATAAATGTATTAATAATAGTACCTATTTAGGTACAACCCATTGCGAGGTTGCGTGACGGGTATCCCATCATAATCTACGAGCTCATAAGCCCCTTTCTCTAAGAACTTACTAATGAAATAGGGTCCGTACCACATGGATTCGAACTTTCCCTTCCCTAGTTTATCATGTCTCTGATTATAAGTCAGGACTAGGTCACCTTCATTGAAGACATGAGGTTGAACAAAATTTTCATATTGTGCCTTGACACATTTTTTTCTTGCCTCATTAGCCAAGGCATCATCCCTTCTACTTTCATCAAGGTTAGTCAAGTACATAAATATTTCTTCCTCGATGAAGGTGTTTGGGAGAATTTCTACTATGAGTTTAAGTGATGAAATTTGACACTCGATAGGAAGGATGACTTCCAATCCATTGACCAGCTGAAAGGGTGTGAAACTAGTTTCCTTTTTTACTGAAGTTCTGTAAGCCCAAAGTGTGAAAAAGAGAGTCAAGTTCCAGTTGGATTTATGATCTCCAACCATCCTACGTAGCATGGTTTTGAATTTTTTTTTAATGGCCTCGACGTGACCATTATCCTACGGGTAATATGGAGTTGAGTTTTCATGATGAAAATCCCAGCTTAGCACTAAGCTCATCCATCATCTGATTCCGAAAATGAGATCCGTGGTCAGTGACAATAGATTGCGGGACTCCAAACCTAGCTATCACATGGTTGAATAAAATAAGGGTGTTGGTCTTACCATCCTCTGCATATGTAGGCATTTTCTCGACCCATTTTTTGAAATAATCCATGTCTACTATGATGTAACCATGCCCCTTAGATGAGGTAGGATTACAATGCATAAAATCAATACCCCATTTGGAAAAAGGGCCAACTGCAATGACGGTGAGTTAAGGAGCAGGGTGGGTGTTCTTTGTCGGATAAAAGTGTTGATAGGGTGGGAAATTATTAACCACCTCATGATAATATTTGAATATCAAAGGCCAAAAACACCCATCACGATGGATTTTATAGGCTATATCCATCCTAGAAAGATGACCATCACATGCTCCAGAGTGGAAATCATTCAAAATCATTTCAGCCTCTTCATGTGTAAGGCATCGTCAAAGGTAGAATCAATACCATGTTAGTATAGTGTATCATTCAGAATTAGATAGTACTTTGTGTGGTGACAGATATGATGAGGATCGTCACGGGATATATCAGGCTGAAATCTTTGAGTCTAGAGATAGATGATCAAATCTCCATACCATGGGTTAGTTGTGCTTATCAAGAACAAGAATTCATCCAGGAATGAATCATTCAGATCAAATTCTGTCAAAGCACATGAAAGGTCACACCTCAGCTCTAAAAAAACCAAGGATTTCTTTAAAGTAGCCTTAACGAACTCAAGATCAAATTCCTGTAGGATAACAATACAACGGGAACATTTCCCCCCTAGTACCTGACGAGTTAGAGTGTAGTACATAGGGTTTTGATCTGTGAGTACAGTTGTGGTATGAAGCAGAATGTAATGACATATTTTTTAAACAAAAATGATCGTGGCTAAATATAACTTCTCCACATGTGAGTAATGGGTTTCAAATTCAATGAGACTCTTACTCATGTAATAAATCACATGTTCTTGGTCGTTGGGATTGTCTTGTGCTAGAACCATTCCGATGGTAGTATTTGAGGCAACAACATACATGAGAAAGTCCTTTGAGTAATCTGGGGGGTGTATCACTAGTGAATGGATCAGAGCATGCTTTAGATTATCAAAGGCTTGTTGGGCCTGGTCATCCCAGAAGAACGAAGTGTCCTTCTTCAGGAGATGCACATAACCGTGCGTTTTCTTAGTGAAGTTGCACAAAAAACAAAGAAGAAGGTTTTCCTTCCCTTGCAAAATTTGGATTTCAATAAGGTTTATTGGGCTAGGTAAGGCCAATATAGCAACAATTTTCAGAGTATCAATCCAGTTGCCATATTTGGAAACCATGAAGCCAAAGAGGCGTCCAGTCTCAACACAAAAGACACATTTGTATGTATTTAGCCATATATTATAATGATGAAACCTAAGGAAAATGTCTCTAAGGTGCGGTAAATGGTCCTCTCATTGTTGCAAATGAGCAGGCAGATCATCAAGGTACGGTTCCATGATGTTCTTGATATCGTGCAAAGCGTAGGACATGGATCGTTGGAATGTAGCTCTGGAATTATTTAGGCCAAAAGGTAACTTATGATATGCTAAGGTTCCCCATGGGAAGATAAATTTTGTTTTATGCTGATCAATGGGTAGAATATCTATTTGATTGTAGCCAGAAAATGCATCCATAAAAGAAAAGATGACACTCCCGGAACAATTATCAATGATCTGATTGATGTGTGGAGTAGGGAAATTGTCCTTAGGACAAGCCTTATTCAATTCTTGAAAATCAATACAGAATCTAATAGCTCCCTTCTTTTTGGTTACATGGAAAATTTTAGAAACCCATTCTGTTAGGGGTATGGGATAAATAAACCCCGCCTTCATAAGTTTTTCTACTTAAGCTTTGATATCCGCAACCTTCCTAGGATGGATTTGACGTAACTTTTGTAGAACAGGTCTAACCGTGGGATAGGTTTTAATATCATGTACAAAAATTGACGGATCGATCCCTATAATTTCCTCATAAGTCCAAGCAAAAATATCACAGAATTCTTTGAAAAGAGCTCTAAAATTTTCAGTTTCCTCCGTCGAGTAGTTCTGGCCTACGTGAACGTTTTCAACGGTTTCAGGCTTGAATGATATGTCATTTAGGTTTGTCTTAGTGATGTTGCAAAGGTCTCCTTAGGAATATGTGTATTGCAATAATACACGCATTTGTGGATGGGTGACAATGTCAGTATTGATAAGGGATACAAGGTCAAAACCTAGCGAACTAGAGTTGGGAAGAAAAGAAGATCGATGATGGTGATCTTTTGATACGAGCTCATTTGCACTCATGATTTCCATGATGGACTTTTTCAAAGGAAAAGTATGTGTGAGATAGTATAGAGTGGGAAGAGAGGGTTCTATCCAGTAGGGAAAGTGGTAAGGATTCTAAGCTACCATATGAAGATCATCTGGCTAGATATAGGAGGCATATTGGACAACATCATACATCACTTCATAGGGCCAAGAGAGGATGGATCAACAAATTTTTTTTCATTTGAAATATAACCAGTTGTGGAAATGATGTTCATGGTTTCCACTTTCGTACTGGGAGGGGCTGAAGGAAACACTCCCATAAGGGTTGAATCTTTCAACATACATACCCCAATCGAATGATAAGGAGGAGGGGACTCACCTAGAATAGGGATGTTATTCATAGTGGGAGTAGTAACATCTGGTGAACAAAATTTGAGTTGATTGATAGTTACATTTTTTCCCAAATGAGGAAACTAGAGAGTTTGAAATACTATTGAAGAAACATCAGTCATAGCATAGAACTGGTTTCTCCCTAATAGGAGATTGTAATCCAACCAACAGGGAATCAACCACTTCCACTTGAATGGAAACAATATTTCCCCCAAGCTCGAATGAAAGGGTTGGTAATAGACCATGATGCTGGAAACCTTGTCCATCAAAAGCTTATAATCTCATAGGAGACTTTGTAAGATTAGGAGAACCATTGGATCTCCAACAAGCTGCAAAACTAAGGTTGAAGCTCCCTCATCCAGAACGGTCCGATGGACCTTCCTCCCAACTAATATAGACTCAATTTGAAATGCAAGTTAGTGAGGTAATATGGACTTATAGTTCTCCACATTGAAATGAATTAATTTGGTTTTATCTGGGTCTAATTCCCCCAAATCCGTTAGCAGGTTTTTACATTCTGTTAGTCAACTTTGGAGTACCTCAAGGGTAGACATCGCACAAGGTTCCTAAGCTAAATATTCAACAACATTATAGAATTGTACAACTCAGGAATTGAGATTAAAAACAACCTTCCTAAGGGTATCCTTAGGTGGTCGTAAAATCAAATAAATATTAGGTTTCTCGATCACGAGAGGGCCATTAGATGAAGATGGAGGAGAGCTAGTAAAAGAAACTTTCTCGAAAGAAGGATTTTCATCTTTCTTATCTATTGGTTTATCGTATTAATGTCTACAAGAATTAAAATTTATGGTATCTGAAGACATCATTTTGATTTCTTCTATGGAACCAGAGGTCCCTTGATTAGACATATGGTCTATCAATTGTTGGTGAGATGGGAAAGGATTGGTAAGCACCGCAAGTATAGGGTTGGTTTTTAGAAATTTACTAACCTCTTGACAATGAGGAAACTCCTTCATGAAGTGATCACCCCAACATAACAAGAAAGGGTACTTAGCTTTTCTCTTCCCTTTCTTATCGTTCTCTATGACTGCATCCTTGGTATTCTCCTGTTGGTTTCCAAGTTTTTTATTTTTACCTTTTCCTTTTTTCTTATTGTTGAGTGTTTGTGTACTTTGGATAAAATTTACCTTGGAGGAAATCATAGGAGTTGAAGGAGTAGTAGAAGAAGCATTAGGTTGCTTGGTAGGTTTGGCTACTGACGAGGGTTGGATTGAACCAACAAACCCATGAACATGAGCCTCTGCGGGTGGCTTGGAAGGGTCTGTACTGGGACGAGGAGCTTGAGGGATTAGGTCATAAAACGTTCTAGATTGGGAATATACCAAGTCCATATACTAAGCACAATTGATAACCTACTCTTTGGTAAAAACACCACCCATAGCCACATCTCGGGCAATGGGAGGAAAGACGGAGTTTTTGAACTAATCAACTAACAGTTGGTCCAGGATAGTAGCACTAATAAGTTGTCTCCTCCATCTCCACTCATGGATATGGTACGATATGTGTGTGGAGGTGTTTTGACGGAGTGAGGTCAAAAAGGCCTGTACCTGTTTCATAATGAATGAGTAGCTAAAAGTGTGTGAGAAAAATGGTTTCCAATGAGCTAAAATCCACAAACGAATGCTGTGGAAGATCAATATACCACTTTCTGGCTGTACAAGGCAAAGTTCCCTGAAAGAGTCTCAAACGAATAGAGTCATCCATCAAGGATTTTGAAGAACACCATAAATGAAAAGTCCTGACATGATTTTTGGGATCATCTCCCTACTTCCCATCAAACTTCGGGATGTCTGATGGTAACTTAACTGGAATAGTAGGCCATGAAGGGTTGTGTTGAATGGGTTCATTTATCAACTTGGACAAATTGGGAAAGTCCAAAGTTGCTAGTAATGGAAGTTGTCGATTAGGTTCGACATATTGGTAGTATTGATAAGGAATATGTGTACCAGTAGGACCATAAGTTGACTGATATATCGGATGTTGAGTTGGTTGATGGGAAGATGATGCTCCTGAAGAACCTTCCAAAGGGGAAGGGCCTTTAGGAGGAGGGCCACTTGGAGGTGGTGGCCCTCCAGGTTTTTGGCCTCTGGGTGGTGGTGGACCTCCAAGAGGCAGTCCCCCAGAAGGTTCACCCCTAGGTGGTGGGCCCCAGAAGGTGGGACTCTGGGTGATGGTCCCCTCGAAGGTGGGCCTCTAGGTGGTGGGCCTCTGGGTGGTGTCCCTCCATGTGGTGGTCCTCCATAAGGTGGACCTCCACTAGGTGGGCCTCCACCAGGTGGGCATCTGCTAGGTGGTCCTCCACCTTGTTGACATCCAAAGGGTGGGCCACCATAAGGTGGCCCTATGACACCTCGAGCAGTAATAATAGGCATTCCTCCCATTGTTGGCATGTAGGACCAATTAGGTTTCCCCCATGGCATGAATGTGTTTCCAGGGTAAGGGATTCCAGGATACATAGTTCTTGTAGATGTAGGTTGATAGTTTATATTTTCTATAGGTATTTGATTCCTTGGGTAACCATAACCCCAAGAAGATTGGTTGAATGCAATTTGTTTCCCTAAGGGTTGGCATGAACTTGACAAAGGGATTACCATATTGGTATGGGTAGGAGGAAGAACCACTGCAGGTTGTCCTACAATAGAAGTCTATCTAGTATTAGTAGAAACTCCACTAACAAATAACATAACTCACGTCGGGGGTTTCCCACTGACGTTGGAATGTACTGACACCATTTGATCTGAGGATTCCCCCCCAGCTACAGAGGCTATGGGAGGACTAGAAACAGACCTAGTATTTACAACTGTAGGGTTGGAGGTTTGACTTAAATTATGATAATTCACACTACGAACCGAAACATCTTCAATATGACCTAGAGTCTCAACAAGTGAATGATATCCAGAAGGCCATGGATTTGATAGATGAGGTAAAAGAGCTAACACAAGTTCTTTGTAAGATACAGGTGAAGGAAAATTTCTTTCCATTCTCTCTGAAAAATTGCAAGTGCGATCAAGAGATACTTGGATTCTCCTATATTTATCCTCACCTGGAGGAGGGTTCTTAAAAGAAGGTATAGTAACTGTGAATTTGGATATGTCTTAACCCATAGAAGTTCTCCAGAAAGGAGCTTTAGGGCCATACTTAGTTTCAATGGGACAATAGGTATGACCCTCCATCAAAGAATGAAAGGAAGTGTTAGCCACAGGAGGATGTCGCACCAAGGGATTAACATAAGCAGTGAATTGTTCTTCACTTTCCACAATTGTACTTCCTTCCACATGGGAGTCATTTTAAGCTCCTGTTGCACCTGCAACAATTTCCCAAAATTCCAAAAAAATTTGGGGCCCTCCTTTTCTTCAAGTTAGTGAGTTCTTTTCTTGGTTTCATCTTTTGATTTTAGCTTATGAAGGTTGAAGTGCTTTCTCGAGTCTTGAATGCTGTAAGTTGAGTGGTTTCTCATCGTTTAAATGTTTGAGGATTGCCATCTTGATTGAACCCTTTGTTGTTTTGCAAAACCTTTGGAACCTTCGTTCAAAGTTTCTTGTATCGAAAGACTTTCATTTGACTGCCCGACCGTTACAGGCGTCCTCCGGCTTCTAGTTTCTCTTACCTGTCCCGCCGTTGCGGGTGGCTTCCAATTTGTCATTTTCGGTTGTTGGGCCGACGTTGCGGGTGCCTTCGAACTTTGATTGTTTCTATCCCGAGCCCGCCGTTGCGGGTGTTCTCCGGATCCTCCAAATCTTTTGCCGCGCCGCTGTAGCGGATGCCTATCGACTCTTGTTTGGCTTGGTCGTGCCGCCGTTGCGGGTGGTCTTCAAGTCCATATGTTTTCGTTTCGCGACCGCCGTTGCGGGGGAGGCCAGACTCTTGGTTGTCCGACCGAGGTTTCCGCCGACACCCAATATGGGATTCTCGTTCGCGGGTTATTTGTCACTGATCGGGCGAGTTGGGACTGGAGGTAGTCCGCCGTTGCGGATGGTATGAAGTTTGTGCCGCCCGACTTAACTTTCAAAGTCGCCCCGACTGATGTGACTCCTTGCACGTGTGGTTCTGTTTATATATGTATGGAGACAAACGGGGTTTTTGTTGTTTTCGAGTGTGTTGTCGCGGTGAGACGAGCTGTCGTTGTTTGGAGCGCGTAGAGATTTGGCTGTTGGTGTACCTGTGTCTAGGTGGCAGGTGGAGAAGTCCAACTTTCATCAGCTCACTTGTCCGGTGGATTGCTAGGTAGGATCTTGATACTTATCACCGTATTTTCAAAGTTTCGAATAGTTTTCTTCTACGCGGTGGGGGTTTTTTAAGATTTGGATTCGTCGTCCCGTTGCGCTAGCACGGTGTTTTTCTCCCATGGTCGGGTTTTTCTTCGGTCGTCCGCCTGGCAGTTCGCGCCTTTTGGTTAGGGTTCCCGGGTCGAATAGTTTTGACGGTTATAGGAAGGGGGTTTTTCGCCTTTTATTTTCAAAAGCCCGCATTTCATTTTGTCTGCTGTTTCAGTCCATTGGGGGGAAGCAAGGTGCAGGCGGCCGTCGTGCCGCCTGCACCTAGTGGTTATGATGGGGGTTTTGAGGCGCAGGAGGCCGTTACGCCATCTGCGCCAGGCTCCATTGGGCGGTCACAATATTCAGAGGCTGCGTTGTTGGGGAATGTTTAGGGGTTGGGGTTTGCACCGGCCGCAGTTGCCATGTTCTTTCCTAGTTTTCTTTTACAGTCCGGGGTTGTGCGCCGTCTCGGTGGGAAATTATTGGTAGAACCTGGGACTGGCTCGGCCGGGATAAATACGGTTGAGAGGATTGTTTTTTGACAGCGTCGCCTTCTCTCTGCGGCCCGTGTTTATTGAGCCACCTTTCGCGATCTAGTTTTGCTGTATGGCCGCCTAAAATCCAAGTTAAGGTCGAAAGAAGGTGTCGCTGGGAACGCGGCTTTCATTGAGGATAGCGTGGGTCGGTTTCGATGAGGATACCTTATCCTGAGATGGGGTCGTTTCTCACCGAGGTGGGTGAGAGTGTTAGCAGCATATTTTTCCTTCGACGCTGGTCGCTTGCGTTTCTGTCGCAATGGGAATGTCGGGCCGTAGGGCTGAAGTGTCAACTGATTAAGCCTAGAGCTGTTATTTTTTTCCCTTCGCGTGTGATAGGCAGTGGAATGTTAATGGCATATTGCATCTACATGTAGCGTGCACATAGTGCTTCGATATATCACTTTCATAAGAAGTGACAAACCTCATAAGAGTATAGGTTGCATGCCAACATTAATATGACTGATTATTTTGATGCATGTGGAATAAATCATAAGGAAACTCATTCATAAGACCTGGTGAAGATGTGCTACATTAAACATTATCATGCTAACAACATATTGCACAGCACTTCATGTTAGTAAATTATTCAGTACGAAAGTTTAAGGTTTGTTTGCATGCACTGATATAATGCTGATACACCTAAAAGGGAATGAACCGCTGCACAAAGTTCACAAATTTGGATTACTTAATACTATGATGTTGTATATTGCAGGAAGATCTTAAAATGTCTAAGAGACAGAGAAAGAAGGCCCTAGCAGGAGAGGAGGTTCCTGCAGCAGAAGTAGAAACAAGAATTGAATAAATTTATGAGGACACCCAATGTGTCACAGGGGTGGAGCCTGAGTACAAATGGGGAGATGTTTACAGGATGATCTCCCGTAGGGAAGTCCCAGATATGGGGCTTGAGGAAGCACCCATCTACGCCAATATAGAGAAATCAGCTATGATGAAGGTCGCCACCAGACCAGAGCTATTCCCGTGCTCTGAGTTAATGAGATGGGTGCTACCGCATACAAACCATGATTCAATGCTCACCTGTAACACTGAGGGCCAGGGCTATGCTGCATTTAGCCCTGGATATGTAGCTTTAGCTTATCACCTGCCGGAGCCTCAGCTTTTCCTTACAAATGAATGGCTGGATGACCTCCGGATGGACCTTGTAGAGACTCTGAAAAGAATGCTTTTACCTGGGAAGATCTTCCGACATAGAGCGACTGAAGAGTATGACACCGCCAGTCTCAGGCCTACCTACAGATTCATAGCGTTGATGCTAAATAGAATCTTCGGGAGGGAAAATGGCAAATTGTTCAAGCTTGAATGGGTACCTCTAATGTTTTTTATAGCAACTGAAGGAACTATCTTCAATTGGGCAAGCATATTATCCAGCAGCCTCTCGTCCTGTGTAGCTGCAGCTTTGGAAGGAAAAGAACGGAGAAGATCTGAATTTTACATGAGCTCCATTTTAATTGACTGCATACTCTGTCGCCAGCCTTTCCCCGGGCTAAAATGTGTTTGGGATAAAGATAGGATGCCCATATATGCAGCATATAGACTACTGGGAGCTCATCAATACCATACTTACTATAGAGAGATTTGTGAACAGTTTATCATGCCTCTGCACACTCTCATATTCCGAAAGGAATGCAGCTGCATGTCAGAAGAGGCCATGCAAGTCATAGAGGAGTTTGGTGATTACTTCTTGACGGAAAATGGGATGTATTTGAGGATGTTCGGTGGGTCAAAGACCCCTTATCTGTTACCCAAATATGCAACAGATTATATCATACACAAGGAAGCTGTCAGACAGGTGTACATAGATGGAGTTGGTCATTTCCTATTCCAGACGAAGAAGTCTGCCTACCCTCCTCTGCCATTCAAGTTAGGTAGTTGCAGCTTTGCAAATGTGAAGCAAGCTCCTGAATTTATACAGGAACTAGAAAGGTTCCGTTTTGGGGAGATAATCTTTAGACGAAATGATACTCACGAGAGAATGGCTGAGCACTGCAGGAAACACAAAGTAGTTTATGAGTACACTCATCACGTTGACAAGGATGAATCTGTTTTCAGGAGGGCCCCTAACATGACAGCGCTCGGTAAGAGGTTCAATCCAAAAGGTGGATCTGAGCAGGAAAAGGCTAAGCGGGATAAGGCTGAAGAAACAGCCAAAAGAATAAGGGAAGAGGCCCAGAGACTAGAGCAAGAAGCTGCAGAATGGCTCCAGAAAGGAGAAGAAGAAAAGGGGAAAGCTACCCAGGAAGCAGCCGAAAACGTAAAGCAAGCAGCTGGAGAAGCTCAGAGGAAACTGGATGAAGAACTTCGACAACAGGAAGCCGAGAAGACAGAGTTGGCACAACGGCAGGATTCTAGATCACAAGCAGAGCAAAGCCAGGGTGAGGAAAACCCTGAGATACAAACCCTCCAAGTACCTACTCCCGTCACCCCTACAAATCCCACACTCCAGTTAGTACCCTTTACACAGAAGAAAGGGGAAGATGTGCCTGATTTCAGTACAGTGTACTATGACAGGGCCACCAAAAGGATCATGAGAAGAACCGAGATGAAAATAGGGGCAGAAGGGATGGCCAGTACCATGATAACCGACAAAGCTGTGATGGTCGGAACAAACAAAGATCCAAGGTTTGTCATCAGGGCTGGGAAGGAAGCCATAAATGCTACAGAAGATAACATAGATCGCATGCTGGCAGAGATAGAATCCTCCAAGAAGACCACTTCTCAGCTCAAGGACACCTTGAGAAGGGAAAGAGAAGAGGGAAACAGACTAAAAAGAAAATACGAGCATGTACTTAAGGAGATGGAGGTCACAAAACATGAAATTCATGCTATCCAGCAGGAAGCCCAAGCAAAAGAGACAACACAAGAAGCTTTGGATATGGCGCATCAAGAAATTCAGGATTTGAAAAGTGAAAGGGAACGAATGAAGACACAGATAGAAGAACTGATAGAGCAGCAGAAGGACATCTACGAATATAATACCTTCTATGTTAGAGAGCTGAAAGAGCAGCTAGAAGCAGCCAAGGAGCAGCAAGTAGATCTGCAGCCCGTCAAAGATCACATCTTGGCTCAGAAGGATAGGATGCTGCAACTGCAGACGGCCCTGGAGGAAGAAAGGTGTCAAGTCCTGCAGATTGATGGCAGGCTAGATGAAATATTAAATAGAGCATCTTATTTTGTGGATAGATCGCAAGGAATCCTGGAGGTGCTAACTTCAAGGATAACCAGAGTAGAAGATGATCAAGAAGTCCCAGCTGAGCTACCAGTCAAAGATAAGCAAGCTTTGAAGCAGGACCATGATCTGATCGAGTTTGCTGTTATTACTGCAGAGGAATTTCAGAAGATAGTGAAGAAAACGAAGGGAGCATGCACAGAGTTCTTTAGAAGAGCCCTTGTCACCTATAACCGCTGTCAAGTGGAAGCTGAACATAGGCTACACGAATTCCCTGATCATGATACACTTGCAGGGATTTTGCAGACAAGGCAGCAGGAAGAAGAAGCAAAGGTCCAATATATCAGAGCCCTTGATGAGCCGATCCTGAGAAATGAAATTGAACACATAGCCATTAGTGTACAGCTCTTGGAGGAGCAGGTGCGTCTGAACACGGCCAGGATAGAGGCTATTCGGAACCAAGCAGATAAGTTCGAGCTGAATATACAA
>LPNX011123292.1:47066-107666 GCA_001517045.1 Pseudotsuga menziesii | reverse complement strand
ATAAACTCCTTTTATAATAGATTTTTGTTAATATTTTTATAAAACAAAAATTTGTTTAAAGAAAATATAAACTCCTTTTATAATAGATTTTTGTTAATATTTTATATAATGTTAATATGTTTTATATAGATTTTTGTTAATATTTTTATAAAACAAAACTTTGTTTAAAGAAAATATAAACTCCTTTTATAATAGATTTTTGTTAATATTTTTATAATGTTTTTTATATAAATTTTTGTTAATATTTTTATAAAACAAATCTTTGTTTAAAGAAAATATAAACTCTTTTTATAATAGATTTTTGTTGATATTTTTATAAAACAAAACTTTGTTTAAAGAAAATATAAACTTCTTTTATAATTTAAACTTCCAAGCGGCATTTATATATTTTTAACAATAAAACATTTTTGTTTTAAAAAATATAAATTCCTTTTATAATTTAAATTTTTATAGAGAATTTTGTTAATATTTTAAATATTTTTACAAAACAAAATTTTGTTTAAAGAAAATATAAACTCCTTTTATAATTTAAACTTTCAAGCCCCCTTTACATATTTTTAACAATAAAGCATTTTTGTTTAAAAAAAATATAAACTCCTTTTATAATTTAAATTTTTGTTAATATTTTTATAAAACAAAACTTTGTTAAAAGAAAATATAAACTCCTTTTATAATTTAAACTTCCAAGTGGTCTTTATATATTTTTAACCATAAAACATTTTTGTTTAAAAAAAATATAAACTCCTTTTATAATTTAAATTTTTATAGAGATTTTTGTTAATATTTTTATAAAACAAAACTTTGTTTAAAGAAAATATAAACTCCTTTTATAATTTAAATTTTTATAGAGATTTTTGTTAATATTTTTATAAAACAAAACTTTGTTTAAAGAAAATATAAACTCCTTTTATAATTTAAATTTTTATTGAAATTTTTGTTAATATTTTTATAAAACAAAACTTTGTTTAAAGAAAATATAAACTCTTTTTATAATTTAAACTTCCAAGCGGCCTTTATATATTTTTAACAATAAAACATTTTTGTTTAGAAAAAATATAAACTCCTTTTATAATTTAAACTTCCAAGCAGCCTTTATATATTTTGAACAATAAAACATTGACCCATAAATTCAATAAAATAATCTGCCTTTATATATTTTTAACAATAAAACATTGACCTATAAATTCAATAAAATAATCCAGTTTTAGATCATCACCAATAAAACATTTCTTTATTTTTTGCTCAAAAAACTTTAACCTTTTTCTTGCAAACCTGCCAAGTCGAAAGAACCTTTGAATTATTTTGCTTCATAACGCCAACTCTTGCGAAATAAACCCAAATTTTTCCTTTATAACTCTTCAATTCCATCTAGAACAAAACATGTACTAACACCTATATCAGATGCTAATTAAGATCATGTCCTTATTTTCATCCTAATTCAAGTGGGTCACATGCCATTTACTAAACACATAACCAAAAATGCAAATGGGCATGCTTACAATTAATGAAATATGCCAATGACAGCGATTTGAATCTTAATGCACACATGTTAGATGCCAAATGTAAATTATTAATAAAAAACGACCCCTAGGCCAATAATATTTTTATAGAGATTTTTGTTAATATTTTTATAAAACAAAACTTTGTTTAAAAAAATATAAACTCCTTTTATAATTTAAACTTCCAAGCGGCCTTTATATATTTTTAACAATAAAACATTTTTGTTTAAAAAAAAATATAAACTCCTTTTATAATTTAAACTTCCAAGCGGCCTTTATATATTTTTAACAATAAAACATTGACCCATAAATTCAATAAAATAATCCGCCTTTATATATTTTTAACAATAAAAAATTGACCCATAAATTCAATAAAATAATCCACTTTTAGATCATCACCAATAAAACATTTCTTTCTTTTTTGCTCAAAAAACTAACCTTTTTCTTGCAAACCTGTCAAGTCGAAAGAACCTTTGAATTATTTTGCTTCATAACGCCGCGAAATAAACCCAAATTTTTCCTTTATAACTCTACAAATCCATCTAGAACAAAACATGTACTAACACCTATATCATATGCTAATTAAGATCATGTCCTTATTTTCATCCTAATTCAGGTGGGTCACATGCCACTTACTTAACACATAACCAAAAATGCAAATGGGCATGCTGAAAATTAAGGAAATACGCCAAATGATAGCTATTTGGATCTTAATGCACACAGGTAGATGCAAATGCAAATTATTAATAAAAAATGACCTTTGATAATATTTTCTTAATTTTTACTTTTAATTTTGGTTTTGTATTTAACAATTCTCCATTCAACATAAATAAATTATTACTTTTTAATTTTAAAATAATATAAAATAAACTTTTAAATTTTAAATATTCAAATAAATAATTTATATTTTAAAAATATTATATATATTAATGTTTCAAAACTTTTGAAAACATTATAAAAAAATCTTGCTATTAATACGAAGTCAAATTAATTCTAATTCTAGACCATATTCCTCCTTAATGGAGGATCTTTAAACCAGGTTTGATTTTAAATGTTGATCACTACAACATGATCCCACCTTAGCTTTCCATGATTTATAGTGTAACAAGGAAGAAGTGCATAGCTAGTTTCGACTTTAAACATGTATAATTTAATTTATACTTAACTAAAATATAATATTTAATTATAATTAATCTAATATGTGTTTTACATTTAATTGTAGTTAATTTATTGTGGGTATTCCATGTAATTGTAATAATACATAAAATGAAAAAAAAAACTTATATTTAAAAAATACTTTATAAATACAACTCAACATTAAAATATTTATAAAATTTATATCAGCTTTTATCGTAATTGCTTTGGTTAGTATTGCTTTCCTAGTTCCTGGAGGGCCAAACATAGGATACCATTGCAAGGATGCAATCATATATATGTAATGTGTACTACAAAACAAAAATCAAGGAAAACTATGGCATTTCATTGGCAACTTTGAATGTAACAAATTGTAGGAATCTTTTAGACCAGACAAACTTCTAAAATGTTTCTCCCAATATAACCCAAAAACCATTAGTATAGCTAACATGAGGTTTTCAAATTCTTCTACCAGTGGTTGGGAAAAACACAAACATAAATTCATAAAGCGACATTGTAGATTTCAACAATATGTAATATAGTTGTTTAATTGCTTATGGGTTCGCATAACCAACAAGTTCACAAGTACATAAAAGAAGTTTGAAGCAATCTAGAGATACATCCTGGTAGAATGAAGCTATCAAAGGTGAAGAAAAATCCACGATTTGCTTGGGAATACATGAAATAAAATGGGTGTCTCCATATTCTTATTGAAATGAATAAATAAATAAAAAGTTATTGTCTCAACAACTAATATTGGTCACTAAAGAAAACAAGGAATTTATAAATCCAACTAATGGTCATCTCAAAGGTCACTCAAGATTCCTATTAGCTAACAGACAAGCTTGCAATTATAAGGCTTATAAGACTTCTGTAGCAATGATAACATTAGGGACAACAGAAATAAATTAACCTTTAATCGCTCTAAACGCAATAAGAGACCAAATATTTCCACTACATCTACAAACTTAGAAAGAGTAGAAAAAACAACAATAAAACAAAACTTAGAAAGGTTGCTCTTCTTTGGTGTCAATCTAAATAGTGTTGATTAAATTAGCATTGTTGTCAACATAAGATCATAAGGCAACATTGATGAAATAGTCCAAAAAGATTGAGCCAAAATAACCCAGTTACCTAAGCGAAGTCGAAAGCATTAGAACGCTAAGTTTCTATGAAGTAAAGTTTTAGACGACCCACATCATAAGAGAGAGAAATATCAATGGTCTAGAATAGTTTTTGCAATGCCAAGGTGCAAGCTTGTTAAAGCTACGGGAATACTATTGCGGAAGTCATTTTTTAGAATTTATGAAAAGCAGACCCGCAATTCACAATCCGCAATTGCGAAAGAAGTTTTGCGGGAGACGAATTGCGGAAGCAGTTTCGAAAAAGTTGAAAGGAAGCCATGTTACCCGCAATTCGCAATTGTGGAAGGAATGAGTTCCCACAAATTGTGGAAAGGAAGATTGCCGAAATATTGTTGTGGAAAGGATAAATGCAGAAGCCTATTTCAAAAAAGTTGAAAGGCAAGCCCACAACCCGCAACTTGCAATTGCGGAAGAAAGGAGTTCTCGCTAATTGCGGAAAGGGATATTATGGAAAAGAATGTTGTGGAAGGTTAATTGTGGAAAAATAAATGCGGAAAGGTCGTTGCGGAAGAAGAAAGACAGTTTGCAAAAAGATAACTACAGATATTAGATCTACAGTCAAATCATGATCATTATCAAATCAACAATCGAGGAGGATTCTGTTACGTGAAAATATGCGAAAGATAGTGGCAAGATCATGCCACATAATTTGAAATTAATTGTCATTCAATAATCTCTCATCAATGGACGAGAATGATTTCCAAGAAGATCAACGGCCATAAGCTAATCTACTAGGTTTGGAAGAACAACTAAAATTAGAGATAAGTTAATTTTAGTTAACTCTGCAAAATCTAAGTTCTATTAAAACCGAACTTAATGATGAAGATCAATATTTGAGAAATGACACGAAGGATTCTTGCAACGCTTCAATGAAAATACACGATAATTCAAGTAAATATATGATGATATTTATGCATAATTCAAACCTGGAGGGAAACTGTCTCTACAGTCCAGATCATTGCAATAGCTAGAAGAGGTAGAGACCAGTGACATGGAGAATTATTTGTGACATAGTTGAATAAAAATAGAGATCTAGAAGATTGATGAAACATATCAGGGTGGTAGGGTGGTGCTAGGGTAGGAAACAATCATATAGGGGGTTTCATCCTCCTTCGAGTAGTGGCTGGAAAATAGGGTCTTGTTATATCCTTGTCTGTTGTAGAAGGAAGAAAACCTATGGTGTTGTATCATCCCTGTCTACATTAGCAGTAAAAAATATTAGGGTGTTGATGCATCCTTTCTATAGCAGCAGATAAACAATTTTGCAAAATTCATATTATTATTAATGAGTTTGAATTGGTGGTTTTCTCTTTGAGGTTTCCACGATAAATTCATGTGTCTTAACTTGGTTGATTCATTGTGTATCTTGTATTTAGAGTTATTTAAGTAAAAATAAGGCAATACTGATTCACCCCCCCCCCTGCCTCTCAGTATTGTTGGATAATCCAACAATTGGTATCAGAGAAGGATCCTTCACTAGAGTTTAATCACTGGAAGGAAGATCCTATTAAAAATCACTATGGATCAACAAGAAGGGTTAGCCACCAACATACCTCCATTATTTACAAGATACAATTATGCATACTGAAGTGTAAGAATGAAGTGCGATTTAATGTCTCTTGGATGCAAAGTCTGGAGGTATTTTGAAAAAGAGTACAAAATACCAGACGACCTACCTATAGACAGAGATGAACTAGATCAATATGGAGTCAATGCTAAATCCCTGAATGCAATCCTGAGTGTGTTAACAAATTCAATGTTTGTGAAAGTCATGCAATGCAAGACAACCAAACATGCCTAGGAAAAATTAAAAATTGTTTATGGAGGAGTATCCAAAGTCAAACAATCCAAACTTAACAATCCAAACTTCAGACATACAAAGGACAGTTTGAAAGTCTAAAAATGAAAGAGGAAGAAAATATTGCAGAATATCTTTTAAGAGTAGATGAATTTTTCAATTCTATTAGAGGCCTTGGAGGAGAAATAAAAGAGAGAGAAGTTGTTGACAAAGTACTAAGAACCCTGCCCATGAAGTATGACTCAAAAGTATATACTCTAGAAGAACGAGATGATCATGACCTCATGACAGTAGATTAACTACATGGGATATTCACTGAATATGAGATGAGAACATGACAAAACAAACCTTCAAGAAAAGAAGCAGCATTTAAGGTCTCAAAAGAACCAAAGAAGTCTGAATCCCCATCTAAGAATCACTCAGAAAATTCAGATGATTAAGAAGCTCTGTTCATCAAGAAACTTGAGAGAGGTACTGACAAGTACAAAGGAAAGCTACCTCTAAAGTGTTTTAATTGTGGAAGAATTATACACTTTGCTTCAAATTGTCCCTATCCTAAACAAGATGATAGTAATGAGAGAGAAGCCTCAAAGAAGTTCAAAAAGGGAAAGACATGAAACAAGAAGAAGTTTAATGAGAAGAAGAAGATCCTTTACACCATGGAAGATAGTGAAGATGAAGACACAAGTGAAGATGAGGAAACATATATTCTATTCATGGGAATAGAAACACAAGCTCAAGATGGTGAATCAGATGAGGAAGGAGAAGTAGACCTAAAATCTAAACTCATTAGTGCTCTTGAAGAACTTGAAAAATGCAGAAAAATAAACAAACAGTCAAACCAAATCATTAGTGACTTGAAGACCCAGCTTCAAGAGACCAAGAATATTGAAGAAGATCTAGATTTGCAGCTCAAAAAGATAATACAATAATATGAAAGGATTGAAGAAGAGATTATGCACCTTAGAAATAAGTTTGATGAAGAGTCTATTAAGTCAAAAATTGAAAATAGATCAAAGATTCTAGATGAAACCTTGAGTAGCTAAAGACCATCAATAGATAAATCTGGATCAGGATATGATAAAGAAAATAAGCAAAAATGTTCCTCCCTCACAAACCAAGGTAGAAATAAAAGAAGCTATGTTGTTGCATTGAAGAGTCCAATTCAAAAGGAAGAAATCAAGAAATATGCTCCATCCTCTCATGACAAAGATAGAACTAATGAGATACCTAGAATACCAATGACAAATAGTTATCAACAGATATTTTTTGGTCATTGCTACTCTTGTAGTACTTTTGGTCATAAATCCCCAAGAGCGTGTTTTTCAAGGCTAGATAACTACTTGAAGCAATATGTATATAAAAGAGGATCCACTGATAGTAATCTCTACATAAATATAGAAGATAAGAATATGATCATTGTTGTTGTTTATGTGGATGATATCATATTTGGAAGCTATCTACAAATACTAAGTGTAAACTTTGCTTCTAAAATGAAGAAGGAATTTGAAATGTCAATGTTGGGTGAAAAGTTTATCACTTAGACAAATGAATCTTCATTTCTTAAACCAAGTACATCAAAGACATGCTTAAGAAGTTTAAGATGGAAGACTCTAAGCATGTTAGCACTCCTATGGTCATTGGTTGTAAATTGAGAAAGGATGATGAATCTTTAGAAGTAGATCATCATAAAAGAGGATACACTGATAGTAATCTCTACATAAATATAGAAGATAAGAATATGATCATTGTTGTTGTTTATGTGGATGATATCATATTGGGAAGCTATCTACAACTACTAAGTGTAAACTTTGCTTCTAAAATGAAGAAGGAGTTTGAAATGTCAATGTTGGGTGAAAATTTTATCACTTAGACAAATGAATCTTCATTTCTTAAACCAAGTACATCAAAGACATGCTTAAGAATTTTAAGATGGAAGACTCTAAGCATGTTAGCACTCCTATGGTCATTGGTTGTAAATTGAGAAAGGATGATGAATCTTTAGAAGTAGATCATACTATGTATAGGTCAATGATTGGTAGTTTATTATATGTAGAAGCTATAAGACCATATGTAATGCAAGTTGTAGGTTTGGTTGCAAGATTCCAATCAACCCCAAAAGAAACACATGTGGCTACAGTAAAAAGAATTCTTAGATATCTAAAAAGTACTGTGGATTATGGATTATGGTATCCAAAAAGCGATAACTTCACTCTAAGGGAATTCACTGATGTAGATCAAGAAGGAAGTATTGATGACAAAAAGCACTGTGGAGCAGCATTCAACTTAGGAAATTGCTTGGTTTCATGGCTAAGCAAAAAACAATTTTCCATTTCACTGTCTATAGTAGATGCCGAGTATATTGATGTTGCATCATGTTGTACACAAGTTATTTGGATGAAACAAACATTGGGAGATTTACTTGTAAAATATTAAGACTCCATTGTTATACACTGTGAGAATACAAGTGCTATAAACATATCCAAAAATATCGTTATGGACTCTAAGAAAAACATATTCCAAACAAATATCATTTTTTGAGAGAGAAAGTGTCTCGAAAAGTGGTCAAATTGGAGTATATTGATACGAAGGAACAAATTGCAGGCATTTTCACTAAGGCGTTACCTGGAGAAACATTTTCCTGTCGTAGGCAGAAATTAGGGGTTATCCCTCATCATTAAAAAATTAACTAAAAGGATGAAAACCATGTCACGGAAAGAGGATAAATGTTGATAGGGGGAGACACACCCACAAGAGGAGTGATTTTAAAAATCTATGGTCCATAAGTAAATAGTTATGAGTGGTTTTGATCTCCTCAAAGGCGGATTGATGTTGCTGATATGAAACTATAATACTTATGATTTCTATTGCTACGTATTGAAGTTACTATGTTAAAAATTACGGTCTCCAGAAGTAAGATTTACATCTTCGTATTGTTAAAAAAAAGCATGGGAGAACGAGATAAGCATTCAAAGAGAAATGCAAGTATACTTTGATGTGTTGCTTATACGCGACTACAAACTATAATATTATGAAGGAATGTAGCAAAATTGAGCAACGTTATAGGTGGATTTTTTCTCGAAAATTTGTCATTGTTGTCAAAGGGGGATAAAATTTTCCTAAAAGAGAAAATGTTGCCATCAATGCCAAAGGGGGAGATTGTTGATTAAATTGGCATTGTTTTCAACATAATATCATAAGAAAATGATGAATAGTCCAAAAAGATTGATCCAAAATAGCACAGTTAGCTAAGCGGAGTCAGAAGCATTATAATGCTAAGTTTCTATGAAGTGAAGATTTGGACGACCCAGATCATAAGAGAGAGAAAGATTAATGGTCTAGAATAGTTTCTGCAATGCCAAGGTGAAAGCTTGTTAAAGCTGCGGGAAGACTATTGTGGAAGTAATTTTTGAGAATTTATGAAAAATAGACCCACAATCCGCAATCCATAATTGTGGAAGAAGTTTCATGGGAGACAAATTGCGGAAGCAGTTTCAAAAAAGTTGAAAGGAAACCATACAACCCGCAACCCAGTATTGCCAAAGGAATGAGTTCTCGCAGATTGCGTAAGGGACAATTGTGGAAAGATCGTTGTGGAAAGGATAAATGAGGAATCCTTTTTCGAAAAAGTTGAAGGGAAGGCCCACAACCTGTAACCCACAATTGTGGAAGGAAGGATATCCCGTAGATTGAGGAAAGGGCGATTACATAAAAGAATATTGTTGAAGGTTAATTGAGGAAAGATAAATGCAGAAAGGTAATTGTGGAAGTGGAAATATGGTTTGCAAAAAGATAACTGTGGATATTATATCGACGTTTGGATCGTGACCATTGTCAAATAAATGATCGAGGAGAATTTCGTTGTATGAAAATACACAGAAGATAGTGGCAATATCAGGCCACAGAATTTGAAAGTAATCATTGTGCCATAATTTCCCATCAACAGAAGAGAACGATCGCAAGAATATCAACGAACGTAAGCTAATCCGCTAGGTGAAGGAGAATAATTTGGCATAACAGCTAAAATTAGAGATAAGTTAGTTTTAGTTAACTCTGTAAAATCTAAGTTCTATTAAAACTGAACTTAATGAATAAGATCAACATTTGAGTAAGGACACGAGGTATTCATGCAATGCTTTAATGAAAAGACACGATAATTCAAGTAAATATATGATGATATTTATGCATAATTCAAACCTGGAGGGAAAGTGTCTCTACAATCCAGATCATAGAAGTAGCTAGAAGAGGTAGAGACCGGTGACATGGAGAATTATCTATGACATAGTAGAATAAAAAAGAGATCTGGAAGATTGATAAAACATATCAGGGTGGCATGGTGGTGCTAGGGCATGCAACAAGCCTGCAGGGGGTTGGAGCAATATTCAAGTAGTGGTTGGAAAATAGGGTGTTGTTGCATCCTTGTCTGTTGTAACAGGAAAAAAACTCGAGGTTTTGTAGCTTCCCTGTCTATAGTAGAAAAAAAATCTAGGGTGTTGATGTATCCATTTTGTAGCAACAGATAAACAATTTTGTAAAACTCATATTATTATTAATGAGTTTGAATTGGTGGTTTTCTCTTTGTGGTTTCCATGACAAATATCCATGTCCTAACTTGGTTGACTCATTGTGTATCTTGTATTTAGAGTTATTCAAGTAAAATTAAGGCAGTACTTATTCACTCCCCCCCTCTCAGTATTGTTGGACAATCAAACAAAGATTTCATATGATTCCAAAATACATATATAATATTTTAAAAGGTTACCATCCCAACCAGATTAGAATCCTCTATATTCTCCCATGCATAATTTGATCTAGGTGCCTAGGTGCATGATAGTGAAAACAATTCGATTGAATGAATCGAGTACTGTTATGACAGAAGCATAATACTAATAAGAAAAGAACGAAATACACTACATGCAGGAACATACACAGATACACTAACAATATGCAAGAGTTTGAACCAATCTCTATTGTTTCATTATTGTTCTATTACTTTCTTATATATTACAATAGTGTGCATGCTTATATAGAGTGTTGAGAACACTTTGGCTTCCTGGCTGTTATATTCAATTACACAGAAGTTGGAATGGTTCATAATTTCAACTGTTACAGATGACTAGAAGACAGAGAGACAATCTATCATAGTCGTGTCGATCAGTGGTGTCGACGATGCTTGTTGACGTGCTGAATCTTTCGAAGTCAACATTGAAATTGTTGAGGTTCAGACTTGTCGAAGTCGATTTTGAACCTGTCGGAGTCAACAAATGATGACAACTACTGCGTGGATCATACCTCCTTCCTTAAGAAACAATTTTCCCCATTGTTTTCTCATATAGACGAGGAAACTTCTTGGTGAGTTCAATAGCAAAGTATGACTTTCCTTGTGCTGGGAGTTGTTCGACTTTAGCCACTTGAAATAAGGGGATTGCTTCTATCCTTGTATGGTGTATTCATCATCCCACAATGGTGTCGCAAGGAAGAGGCTCCTGAACATCTGGATGGATGTATTTGGGTTCTGTTGTCTGTAAGTTGTCCTGTTCCAACAATGGTGAATAGTATGGTTGAAGTAAATCCACATTAAATACTAGATGCAGACCCAAGCATGAAGGAATGTCGAGCTGAAAAAGTGTTTTCTCGAATCTACTTAAGGATACTATATGAACCATATCGCAAAGGATTCAGTTTTTTGGTATGGAATAGTGAAGCGTTCCTTCTTGAGATGCAACTAGACATGATCCCTAACTTGAAATGAATGGGGAATACAATGCTTATCGCATTGGGCCTTAGATTTTGCATTAGCTTGTTACAACATTTCCTGTGCTTGCTTATGAATGTTGTATATTTGATCTTGAAAATTCAATGCTTTTTCAACTTCTCGTCGATTAGAGTCAATGGCGTTCGATTGCGTTGAGGAACTAATCAAGTCGATGGGCAATGAGGGTTGAAATCCATAACAGATATCCATGGACTCTTTCCCGTAGCAATATGTTGAGCATGATTATAATTGTGCTATATATATAGGATACTCTCATCCCATGTTTGATCATGATTATGGTTGTACATGCAGATAAGTTGTACTACCAAGCGATTCACAACTTCCATATGTCTGTATGTCTGGGGATGGAAAGATGTCGATACGGAGAATCTCGTGTCAAGTTGTTTCCAGAGAGAATTAAAAAAGATACTGACAAATCTTGCATCTCTATCAGAATTTATGGTCATCAGTAATCCATAATGTTTGTAGACATGTTCGAAGAAGAGCTAGGCAATCTATTGTATGTTTTTAGTCTTCTTGAATGGAATGAGAATAACCATCTTGGAAAATTTATCGACTACTACTAAGATCACGTCATGCTAATGTTTGGTAGTAGGATATCCTCTCAAGTAGTCCATAGAAATATATTCCCATGGTCGACTAGGAACTGACAAAGGCGTATACAATCCTTCGTCAATTTGGCAGTTTAGCAATGGCACAAACCATGCATGATCGAATGTACTTGTTGACGTAAAATTTAAGTGAAGGCTAATATAAATACTTTTGGGGGATGGAAAGGGCCTTTGCTACTCCAAAGTATCCTATAGTCTTGTTGAGTGCGCATCCCAAATGAGATTCTGTTGTTGCTCACCTATCGGTACACAAAGTTGTCTAAGCCTGTATAGCAAGGTATCTTTCGAGAAATAGTCGGTAGTGTATGGAGGTTTGGTTTGAAGTTGTTGATGAATTTCAGAAAATTCGTAGTCTACCGAATAAAATTGAGGCCAGGTACTGGTGTCGTAGCCCTGCATACTCATCAGTGTAAAAAGTGGAGTAATGGGTGGTTAACTTAGACAATTAGTTGCGACATTGGCTTTACCTTTCTGATACTTAATTACCAACTGAAATTGTTGTAGGTGATTAATTCACTTGAGTTGTCAAGTTGTTTGTAACTTCGACTAGAACAGGGCGAACTGTAAAGGCTTGTGGTCAATAAGAATGATCATCTCCTTACAAAGAATGTAATGTCTCCATTTCTTAAGGGCTTGCACAATGGCATACAATTCCTTTTCATATGCCAGATACCTTCTAACGGCATCGTTGAAAGTTTCGGAATGAAAACTTACCGGGTGACTAGACTAAGTGATTACTGTGCCTAAAGCATAGTCCAATGCGTTCGTCTCAATCTTAAAAGGTTGATGCAAATCAGGTAACACATGTACTAGTGTAGTACAAAAATTATGCTTGAGCTTTTCAAAAGCTTGTTGTTGTGTAGATGTCCATTTGAAGACAATTTTCCCATTTCCCTTAGTCGACCGATTCAAAGGTCGAGATATGTGGATGAAACCGAGTATGAATCATCGATAAATATTTGCAACACCAAGAAAACTTCTTAGTTCATGAATGATTTGAGGAATGGGATAATCTTTAAGGATTTTTACTTACCTGGATCGACGTGAATTCCTATAGAGTCAATTACATACCCCAGATATTTGATTTTGTTCATCGCAAATGATCATTTTCCATATTCAAATATAGTTGATGTTTTCAAAGAGTGTCGAGGACTTGTCAAAACTGTTGGACATGTTCTTCCCATGATCCACTAAAAATAAAGATATCGTCTAAATATACAATTTCACACTTGTTGATGAAAGGTTGAAGAATGTCATCCATATATCGCATGAAGGTCATAGGTGCATTGGTTAAGCTGAAAGGCGTGACTAACCATTCAACTAATTCTTCCTTGGGTTTGAAAGTAGGTTTCCATACATCGGTAGGCTCGATCGGAGTTTGATGATATCCCAACTTGAGGTCGATGTTAGTAAAGAATTTATCACCTTTCATACAATCGATGAGTTTGTATATCCTTGGAAGAGGGTATATGTTCTTTACAAAAAACATTTTGAGAGCCCGGTAGTTAATGCACATGCACCAAGTCCCATATTTCTTTGGAACGAGGACAATTGGACTTCCACAAGGAGAGGATTTGGTTTAGATGTGACCTTTGTTGATCAAATATTGAATCTATCTGTGAATCTCTTCATTCTTGATAACGGATCTTTTGTAAACAGATGAATTAGGTAATGAAGAACCAGGAACAAATTTAATGGATTGTTTTACTTGGAAATGTAGAGGTACTCCGTTTGGATCTTGAAATATGTTTTGATATTCATCAAGAATATTGTTAATCTACTGCTGATGTCAGGAGCTGCACTAGTTGGTGCGTCGACTAGTTCCTAGACTCTTCCTGGGATGCTGAGGTTTAATCATGATCAATGCGAACCTCTGAGCATGCTTGATGAGCTTCTTTATCTATTTGTAATATACCATCTCAACCATTGGTGTAGGTCATCGGTCTGGTATACTATACCATTGGTTATGTATTTTGACAATCACCTTCTGAGGCCATTCCTAATAAATCCCATGTTAATCCCATAAATAAGGTTTCCCAAACAGGGCGTCGGCTATGGAAAGCTGTGATAGATCACATAGTACTTCATCTTCAAAAAGCTTAATGAAGTAGGTGAGTCTGCATTGTCGGGTGATTCTTAGTTCCTGTCCATCCTTCATCCATTCAATATTATAAGGGTGAGGATGTGGAGTGGTGACAAGACCTAGTTTCTTCATGAGATATTCAGAAACAAAGTTCTTTTGGCTGCGATTATCCACAATGAGATGCAATGGATTATTTTGAACCCATATTTTTGTATGGAATAGGCGCTCTCCTTCCTCCTCATCGAAAATGTTTGAGGATGTAAAAATGGTCGATGTCAATGTAAAAATGGTAGATGCTTCTAGGTCAGATTCTACCAAGGTTTTGTCGGACAAGTCGAAGCTCGAATAATTTCCAAAAATGTCTTCCAATCCCTGCATTCAGACGTATCATTCCATGATGAATTGTTGTAATCACACCCATTTCTCAGCAGGGGGTTGTTTTCTATGCTCCCTTTTTTCTTTTTGAGTGTGCTTGTTGCTATGATATCGATTTGGTGGGGTCAACTGAGAAGTGTGTCTTGACTTGTTGGAGTTGACTTGTGACTTTTTGTCAGATGTTCGACTTGTTGGCTTGGTCATGAAGTGTGCTTTTCCTTTATGTTTAGCTTCAATATTATTGGCATAGTGAAATGCATTTGCAAGTGTACTCGCAGTTAAGAACTCCATTTATTGTTGAATGTATGGGGATAATTCGTTGATGTACTTCAAAACAAGCAATTTCTCTTCTTCTTGAACGCCAAGTCTCTCCATGAGTTGATATAAATCGTCGGTGTAATTATGCATGGACCGGTCTTTCCGCTGCCTTAGTTGTTGCCTTTTCTTATACTGTTGTTCAATGTATTTGGGTGGGTATAACTTCTTCCAGACATACTTGAAAAATTTCTCCCATGTGTCTATGGGGTCTCCATCTTTCTCCATATTTGTTGATAGGTTCTCCCACCAGTAGTGCACCGAGGTCGACATTTTTAAGGATGTGTTGAGCCCCATTTTGTTACCCTTTTTGAGCTAAAAACCCTATTTATTAACGAATATTTTGTTGTCATTTTGGCGTCTTTGCATCATACGGAGTACCATTCAGCTCAGGTATGACTTTATTTTGGATTTATTTTATATTGATTTATTCTTGGTTATTTTACTGTTTTAATGAGTGAATTTGATGATTTACTGATGTAATTGCTAATAGATGTATTCTTAATTGCAGAACATACCTTTTGGGGCAAATTTACACACAGACGCACGTTCGGTTAGATATGCACATAGCATATCCATATCGTCATATAGCTCGCTGAACCAATCGCGCATTCAAAATGTTTGATTCTCCAGCATTTAAGCATGGATTGAATTGGAAACCGTCGACTGCCCACCCATTGAAGCGTTAGCATGGGCCTCATTCTAGAAGATTGCCAGCGTATATCACAATGCTAGAAAAAGGGAGCCACTTCACGCCAATGGAAAACCAACTCGCGACAAGGAAGGAGAGCAACTGTGTGTTGGCGTTAAAAAAATGAATTGTAATAATGGTTGACTTGTCCTAGAAGAGAAGTCGACCACTAACGGGTCGACTAGTCAACCACTAAAGGGGCAACTTGCTCGCTTTCTAAAAACCATATATATGAGAATGCTTGTATGCGAGAGGGAGTTAGAGAGAAGTAGAAGTAGTTTTTGGTTCAGCCAGTTTATGTAAATTCAAACTGTTTATTTTTAATGGAAAAGTTCTATTGGACTATTTTTTATCGTGCTCCATTAACACGTAGTAGGCTGTAACTCTGTTTGTTGGGAGGGCCCCCGCCAATCAGAGTTTTTATTTTTGTATAGTCTCTTTCCCTTCTTCGTAAATTAGCATATGGTTTATGTAGTTTCATTTATGCAATTGTTTATATTGTTTCTGTAGCTTAGATTTCATTTCCATTCTTATGATGCTTATAGCTTAGATTTCATTTTAAACTTATGATGCTTATGTAGTCTTTCGCTTCAATTTGGAAACTGGTTGCATATAGATTAGACTGTCATTCTTTTTGATGCATTTGCACATAGACTAGATTGTGATTCCTCTGCATATAGACTAAACTGTAAATTCCTTTTGATGCATCTGCATATAGATTAAATTGTAATTATGTTTATGCATTTCCATATAGAGTAGACTGCAATTTCCTTTTGATGTGTTTGCATATAAATTGGGTTGTAATTCTTTTTGTTGTATTTCTAGTTTATCATTTGATTCAATGTTAATATAATAGATTTCTTTCAGTATTATAGGATGTAATCATGATTAGTTTTAATTATGTTAGTTCTTAGTATGCTCTACATTTATTCAATCCTTAGTTCCTTTTTAAATTATATTAGATAGTAATGCTTTTAAATTATGAATTGTATTATCTTGTAGGGTGAATAGGTTTGAGTTATGAATTTTAATTGTATGTAAAGTAGTTGTTAACTAGATTTAAATTCCTGTATTCACATCTTAGTTAAGTGCATGCATAGGTCAGTTGATCCGAAATCATTTAGATCAATTAACTTTTCAAAGTTTTAAGTATTTCTATATACAGCCTGTCATACAGACAGTCTGTTTGCTTCGTTATACAGACTTCCATTTCAACCTGTTGTTCAGTATTTTATACAGTCCTTAGCATAATTTACAAAATTTAGGTCTGTTTCTTCAGTTTCTTTGAGTAGGTTTCGATTAAGGATAGTTAGACAGTATTTATACTTGTTTTCAGAGCATGTAATTAAATTATTTAGAGTGTTTATTAAGCCTTTAAGCTTTCTTACCATAGGATTATATTAGTTTGAATTCATTCTATTTTTGTACATGCGGTTTAAAGTTAATTATAATTGGTAGATATATATTGATTGGTCACTAATAGGAGTGTTCTTTTCAGATAAGATGGTTCTTAAATAAGAATTTATATCATCATTAGGTTTTCTTAGTTAGGTCTTTTCTTTTGCATTGTTAATAAGTGTTTATGGTACAAAGGAACTATGTTTACCATCACTTGCAACTGGACATTCCTTAGTTTACATATCTTTGTAGAGGTAAAGTTAGACTTAATTCCTTTTAGCTTCTATACCTCATTTGAAATCCACTTTGACTCTCCTCCTACCCCTGTTCCGGTCACTGTGAATGCTTATCCCCAAAACAATCCAGGAGAATGGAATTAGTCTGAATTGCCATATAGATTCAATATTTTGGTTGATGTAATTCTATAAATCTTCCTTTGTATAGTTAGTTTTCGAAGTTGATAGTTTTCTATCTTGTTTTCGTTTTACATCAAGTATGTATAAAGTAGAGTAGTATAACTAAATACTACACTAGCCTAGTCCTCTAGCTTAATCATCTTAAGCTGTCGAATTCTTAGGAGTCTTTGTTTCTTGTTTAAAAAGATCTTTTGATTTATGTCTGTTAAAATATTGCCACGACACCTTAGGAATATTTCTGCCTACGCATATATTTTGCAGCAACTCTAAGCTTACAAACCCGGTCGATAATTAACTATTCGGTAAACTATTTAGGACAATGTTTTTCCCAACAGGATGCAATGGTGTTCTTTTCAACTTCTAAGAGTTTATCCACAGAGTAATAGGATTCTAATTGTTGTACCCAATTATCTACGGATTCTATGTCAAACTTTCCTTCTAGATTCAATATGTCCAAGTTCATTTGCACTTTGAATGGACAGATTTTTTCAGAGTTGGATCTTGCGAGGATCCTCCTGATGTCGAGATGAATTGCATGAGAATTTCATTGAACTGGGTGAATAATTTGATTCGTTGTCGAGCCAATTCTTTCTCTATGAGTTTCTATGTCTCGTTAGTTACATGTCTATTGTTTGTTCCTTCGTCCATCTTCCATCTAGTAGTGCGAGTAGATGGACACTCTTAAATCGAAGGTAGTGTCTTCTTGGATTGTTGAGTTTGCGAGCATTTTTGAACATGCATAAGTCAAGTAACCTCGATAGAAGTGTCTGCACATGACTTAACGAACATGCTCTGAACAAGATCTGATACCAATTATATAGGTTCTTAGGCGCACGACGGGGGCAACAATTCGATTGAATTAATCGAGTATTGTTATGGCGAAAGAATAATACTAATAAGAAAAGCAGGAAATACACTACACACAGAAACATACACACATACACAGAAAATATGCAAGAGTTTGAACCAATCTCTGTTGTTTCATTACTATTCTATTACTTGCTTGTGTATTACAATAATGTATAAGCTTATATAAAGTGCTGAGAAAGCTTGGGTTTTTTTCCTGTTACATTTAGTTATAGAGAAGTTGGAATGGTTCATAATTTCAACCATTACAGATGACTGGAAGACAAGAGAGACAATATGGCATAGTCATGTTGACTGCTGGTGTTGACGATGCTTTTCGAGGTGTTGAATCTATTGAAGTCGACATTGAACTTGTCAAGGTTGTGTCGAGGTTCATACTTGTCGAAGTCGATGTTGAATGTAAGGTTTGTTATTACACCAAAACTTGCATATTTTGGTGAACATTTGAAACCCAGCACAAGGCCCTATCACCAGGAGTGGAGATTAGTCCACTTGTTTTTATATTCCCAGAGGTGCGGCGGTTATACCATGTGGAGGTACCTGATACTCCAACACCTCACCTTCGGCGTAGCTCGGGGGAATTGAACCCGAGGCCTCTGCTCTGATACCATGTAAGGTTTGCCATTACACCAAAACTTGCAAATTTTGGTGAACATTTGAAACCCAACACAAGGCCCTATCACCAGGAGTGGCGGTTAGTCCACTTGTTTTATATTCCCAGAGGTGCGGTGGTTATACCATGTGGAGGTACCTGATACTCCTGGTGATAGTTGGCCCCCCGCAATGGAACAACTCCCATGACCAACGACAAAAGAAAGGTCAGGACGGGAATGATTCAAGTATAAGAGACTACCAACAAGCTAACAATACAAGGTGGAATCTACTTCAGGGGAAGTATAAGTGGCAGAAAGTTTGACTCCAGACTGGAAGGGAGAAGGGGCTGGTTTACAATCTTCCTTATGAAAGCGACGAAGAACGTCACAAGCATACTTATACTGGGAAAGAAAGATTCATTCTTTGGTTTGCAAGACTTGGAGACCAAGAAAATAATGCAAATGTCTTAAGTCTAACATTTCAAAATTTTGCTTAAGACTGGATTTCACATGGGTTAAAAGTTTAGGGTCATTACTAGTAAGGATAAGATCATCAACATAAAGAACAAGTATGATGAAATGGTTTCCTACTTTCTTGGTATAGACATTGGGGTCAAAATGGCATCTAGAAAAACCAGTGTCAAGGAGAAAGCTATCCATTTTGGCATACCAAGCTCTAGGAGCTTGCTTAAGGCCATATAAGGATTTCTTAAGGCATTAGACAAGGCTAGAGTTATTCTGAACATATCCAAAAGGTTGTTCCATGTAAATTTCCTCCTATAAATCACCATGTAAGAAAACAAACTTGACATCCATTTGATTGACTTCCCAGTTATGTAAGGCTGAAAGGGAAAGAACAAGGCAGATGGAGTTCATTTTTGCGACAGGGGCAAAGGTTTCATTGTAGTCAACCCCTTTAATTTGGGAAAAACCTTTGGCAACTAACATTTCCTTAAATCCTTCAACACTTCCATCTAATGCATACTTAGTTCTGTAGATCCATTTACATTTGACAAGTTTTCTTCCTTTTGGAAGAGGAACAAGATCCCAAGTATTGTTCTCCATTAAGGAACAATATTCTTCATCCATAGCTGTATCCCAATCTGGATTTCCTGAAGCTTCTGCAAAGGTTTCTGGATCATGTTTCTCAAAAACTTGAGCCAAAAGAGAAGAGGCTCGCTAAAACTGAGAACGTGTTCGACGTTGATCTCTAGGATCACCGGCAAGATCACCAGCTGCTTCACATGTTGAATGGACCCATCGAGGAAGCATTGGTGCTAGTGCAACTGGAGGAACATGAGCAAGCAGAGGTGTATTTTCATCCTCACTGTCATCATCAGAAACTGGAGTTGGAAATCTGTCAAGGAATTTGGAAGAAGAAGAAAAAGGCACAATCGTCGAATTAGGCTCGCAGGCCAAAGATGGCACACCCGCCAAGTTAGGCTCGCAGGCCAAGATATTTTCATCAAATTTAACATCTCTTCTAATTATTATATGATGAGAATGTGGCTGAAGAAGTCTATAACCTTTTACATCTTCAGAATATCCAACAAATATGCACTTTTTACTTTTAGGATGCAATGCTTTCCTTTTTTCTTCCAGAATGTGAGTCCATGCTTCAAAACCAAACACATGGAAGTGACTTACATCTGGTTTAATTTTACTCCATGCTTCTTCCGGTGTTATACCTTGTAAAACTTTAGTGGGTGTGCGATTAACTATGTAATTTGCACAATTTATGCCCTCAACCCAATATTGAAGACTTTGTCCCTTAGATTGGATCATACAATTAACAATTTCTTTTAAAGTGAGGTTCTTTTGTTCAGCTACACCATTTTGTTGTGGTGTATATGGAACAGTGTGTTGTTGTTGGATTCCTTGTTCAGTGCAAAAAGTAGTGAACTTTTTGTTAGCATATTCTTCTCCATTATCAGTTCTTAACTTAATAATTTGATGACCAGATTGTTTTTCAACAAGGGCCTTGTAGGCTAAGAACATGTTAAAAACTTTGTTCTTAAGTTTTAGGAAGTAAACCCAAGTGCGTCTAGAGTAGTCATCAATGAAAGTTAAGAAATATTTGAAACCAAAAAAGGAAGCAGATGGAAGAGGACCACACAAGTCACTATGCACAAGCTCCAAGGGAACCGAGGCGTGCCAAGAGGCACGTTTGTAAAAAATGTCTCAATGATGTTTTTCGAGTACACAACCGAAACAAACACCATCCTTGCAAGATACCATCGGAACACCAGTCACCATATTGTCTTTACATAGTTGTTGCAATGAGTGATAATTTAAGTGACCAAATCGTTGATGCCAAAGTTTGCTCAAGTTAGTGACTATGAGCAACAAAAATTGAAGGAAAAGGTGATGACCCAAAGTTGTTAAATTTGCACAACCTGGTAATATCATCAACAGTTCCAGTAGCAAGGACATTTTGAGAATTTTTAAAATCCTTGATTACAATTTGGTGAGGTGTAAACGTCACAGTTTTACCTTCACTTGAATGAGTAATTTGATAGACTGATAACAAATTGCAAGAAATTTTTGGAACACATAGTACATCACTAAAATAACCATTTTCCATTCGAGCTGTTCCAGATCCTACAACACTTAGAGATCTATCATCACCAACAAATATTTGTTTGGTGTTATATTTATGCATAGTAGAAAAGATGGCTTGATCCTTAGCCATATGATAAGATGCTCCAGAATCAATCAGCCATTCATTTGAAGTAGAAGAAGAAAATACAGTATAAGAGTAACTAGAAGCACAAAGTGCATGTCCATGAGAGGTAAATTATGAAGAAGAATCTACGCTGATGTGGTGCTTCTTCATTGTTGCTTCCAAGGTTGCCATCTTCTTGAAACACTTAGATTCATCATGATTATCTTTTCCACAAAAATTGCAATGATACTCAGTCTTTTTTCCTTTCGGCTTGGATCCTTTGTTATTTTTTAAAGAAGGAGTTGACTGAGAGGGTTTGGGACCCTTGTTTGGCTTATTATTGCGAAAATTATGTTTCTTGGGAGGCTTGGACTTTTCTTTCTATTGGGACAATAAGGCTTTCCCAGATGTATCTTCATTGTTAATTATTCCAAGATGAATGAGCTTATCTTGCTCTCTAATTAAGGAATCACAAAAGGATTCAAGACTAGGCTCTTGATAGCTAGTTGCAGTCAAGGATTCTTTCATGGAGTAAAATGTAGATACAAAAACAGAATATGCAGGTCAAAGTTTAAAAAAAATATGATAAATACATTGTTTGTCTTCTTTCAATAATCTTGCATTCTTTACATAAGAGTCTAAGAATTTTATACTTAGATAAATAGTCTTGAACTCATGAAAAATCACTTGGATTCAAAGAAATCAACTCATTCTCAAGTTGATGACCTCGAATTTCATTGTGTTTACCAAACACAGATTCCAACTTTTCCCAAGCTTTATCAGGTTCATCAATTCCAGATATGTGGAATCGCAAATCAGTAGAAATTGACATCCCAATCAATCCTCGAGTTTCATCACATCTATTTGCCCATTTTATTTTCTTATCATCATCAGTGGTTTCTATTTATTTCCTTGAGGTAATTCTGAAAATTCCCCTACTTCGTAGAACATCTTCCATACGAGATTTCCATGAGAAATAGTTAGAACTGGTAAGTATAATATCACAAGGGGTGGCTATACTGTAAATTAATGGCTGAAATAATAGAAACTAACTATCTAGATGCAAAGAGCTCGAAAAATTACGTCGTTTAAAAAAAAACGACACTGAAAACTGATTCTAGATGATGAAGTTATGCTTGATCAAAGAAAATGTTGAAGATGTCCCCAATAGTGATGTGGCAGATATTAACTTGACCAAAAAAAAGAACCCCCCTCTTCCCAAGATCAACCTTTGACAATCACTTTACAATAAAGTTGTTTTTAAGTGAATCACTTTTCTAGAATAAGTGATGTTCACTTTTATAATAATGCTACTTTAAATAGTGAGGCAATAAATTAAAAGACTTAAGTGACTCACTTTTTATTTTATTTTATTTAAGTGAGATGCACTTTTACAATAAAGTAACTTGAAAATATAAATTGCATGCACTAAAAGTAGCTTAATAAGACTTGAACTCAAGACCTATTAAATAATAAAACAACTTTGGATAAAGTGAGATAAGTTTAAAAGGTACATAAAAGAATGAAAAAGAAGAAGGGTTTTTTTTAACTCTTCTCTCTCGTTCTCCGTGCTTGTGTTTTTTTTCTGTAAATCACAAAAAAAACGAAAAACAGAAACAAAAAAACTTTTCCACACTATGGGGTTAGCTCTTGGTTAGCTTACCCGAAAAGTCTACATTTTCAAGTTTTCTCGCTGTTTTTGATTTGCCATAATCGCACAAGGTGCACGACAAAGAGCATATGTAGCCGAGAAGACAAGAAAAACAACTTTCCCTTTCTGTTTTTGATTCGCTGCGATCGCGCAAGGTGCATGGCAAAGAGCATATGCAGCCAAGGAAGGCAACAGTCCGAAACTAAAACAATAAATATCCGATAATAAAACTGATAAAATATGAGAGATTTAAAAAAAAACAAATCTGTCACTGTAACATTATACCTTCAGATTTGCCGAAATGGGTGTTTCTGGAACAAACAGAAATAATTTTCAATGAAAAGAAACTATTTCCTAATGGAAATGGCGCTCTGGACACAATGGAACAACTCCCATAGGTCACATGTGCACAGAAACACCACTTACCTGTTGAAGTTGATAAACGATGCCAACTATTGGGTGGATCAAAATTCACCCAATAACTCCCAAGATGATGATTTCTAGGGTATTGTTCCATCCACAATTTATCATAAAAGCACCCATGGATTTATGAGAAAGAACGTGCATTTGTGGATACCATGGAACAACAAGTCCTTGTTTGGAAATTCGTTAAGGAATCCATTGAGAAATTTTTTGTAACTGCTTATGCCATCTTCAGAATGAGATGGCCAAATAACCCATATGAAGGAGCATCCACTTGCCTTCAACCCAAGAGCTATCTCATGAGTCTGTTCTTTTGAAAGAACTACAAGACTTCTGAAAGGAAATGGATATAATGCTTCATATCCATCCAATCCGTACAGTTTGTGGTTTTCCACAAATTTGGGACTAAGTATGTGTCTCTTGGATTTTGTCCGTCCAGGAAGGCCAAGGGTATGAGATGACTAACGAAACGAATCGGGGCTATCAATTTCATTGATTTTACTTCTTCATATTTGAGTTCCTGAAATGAATTTCCTAGTAACCACGTCGTCTTTGGAATATACTTCAATTGTTCCACTATGAGTTGCGAAGAGTTCCATAGGGATTCAAAAGTAGCAGAAAGGATGGCATATCAAAGAGATTCAAAAAAATTCATAGGTTTCCATAAACACAAGGACTTGCTTTCACAAAAGGCCATCTAGCTTGTACAAAATGGCAGATGAAATCTCTAAGCTTATCCTTATCAAGATTTCATCACTACATAACAAATAAAAATGTAGCCTAACTAGGTATTTAATTCATCCAAATGTTTTTGTCTAGCTTCAACATTGGGTTTGTTTCACAATCTCTAGTGTCCATGGTAAGTTATATGTTTGTGTGGGGTGAAATACTCTTCTTGGATTATTCTTTGGTTATTATTGACTTTTCACCATTACTAATGACGTTAAATATGCACCACGCAGTAGTAACAATTTATAATCTCGCAACAACATTAAATGTACTATTGTTGTGGGGTGTTTATTGAGCGCCACTATAAATTGGGTTCCTTCCTCTGTGATCAACACCAAAGTTCAAATTTGAATCTTCCCTAGTCCTTCCAAAGGATTCTATCCTATCCCAGAAGTGAAAACTTAAAATTGCCCTTCAAAAACATTTAATATCTTATTTTTACTAGTCCAATTAAAAAAACCAAAATTTATAGCAACTTTTCAAAGGAATGATCACATTTTATACTACCCATGAATATGAACTTAAATTCATGGACATTGTGTTTAAAATTCATACACTATAAAGTTCCCACGAACCGAAAAATCCTTATTGGCAGAAAACCAGGGTCAATATTAATGGTAGAAAAGTAGTATTAATACTCAACCAAGATCTTTTTGACTTGTGTTTGGTTTCAGAAGGAACAAGTACGTAAAAACATGTTTAATAAAAATATATATTTTTGAATTTCACAATCTTTTTTTATTGTTCTCTGCCAACTAAAAGCAATTGAAATCCCTGGGTCAAAGGAGGAGTGTTATTTATTAGTATTGCTTTAACTGTAAAACATGGTGTGGGGATTTCTCACATAACCTTGTCCCAGGGATTTATTTTCAAAAAGGATTTCACTACTTAACCGACCATTTGCACCGATCGAACGACCTGGCTCGCGTGAGCGGTCACATCCGACGTTGCCGGTCATTCGATCGGTGCAAATGGTCGGGTAAGTAGGTTACTCCTTTTCAAAAAAGATTTCACTACTTAACCGACCATTTGCACCGATCGGACGACCTGGTTCGCGTGAGCGGTCACATCCAACGTTGCCGGTCGTCCGATCGATGCAAATGGTTGGGTAAGTAGGTTACTCATTTTCAAAAAGGATTTCACTACTTAATCGACCATTTGCACCGATCGGATGACCTGGCTCGCGTCTATCAGGGTCTTTGGATAAGAAAGACATAATACCAAATTAGGAGTGGATTAGTGTTCCCATTCCCCGTACTGTGAATGGAGGTTTTTTAATCGGTCATGATCAATTTATTAGTTATCTTAATGAAAAAGGAAATAGATTATTTAAAGGTTGCAGCTAGAGCATGAAGGAGAAACATGGGCCAATGCATAAAAATAAAAGAATTATTGAACACAAACAAATTTATACACGTTGCTAAGTTTCTAGTGGAGTTGAAAGTTGCAAGCCCATGGGGATGCTATAGAGAATGGTTGTGGTTGTTAGATGGATTTGAGCAAACTTGGATTTTAGCATCATCCTCCGTTGGCGTCTCCCTTTTCTTCATCTAAATACACCCGCGTAAATTAATTAATAAGGAAGCAATTTCTTATGTCACTTGTTCTCACTAATGCTTCAACCATATAATTTATTGATGACATAATACTTGAATGTACATTGCGTTGTAGGATTTGATATGGACATGGTTCTTGTTTTTAGGAATTTCTTGTGATTTGAAATGTTTCCCACTCTTTGGGTGTGTTAGCCATGACCTACATCTTTCACAATTCCACCTCCTGCATTCACGACTCTAACAAATTGTTTATTGAACGTTATGAGCTGGTAGCTACCATCTTTTATATGCCATACTTGTAGTTGTAAGTGTAGTTAGACACATTAATCATTTTCACATTAAATACCTAAATTTCCTTCGGATTGGTATAAAAATCTTAGCAAATTTCATACAAACCCCAATGATTTCATTCTTAAAGCCTCGTGTTCTTAATTGCTTAGGCGTAGAAATTTCCCAAATCTTGCCATTCACAAATTGCTTTTAGTGTTCTGGGATTCTATTTAAAGAGCATATTGTTGAAGACTCAGATGCCCAAGTGCAAATAGCGAGTTGCAAGGCTCCCGTCAATGTGCACGTGCTTAGGCTTAAGGCCCCTCCATCCTTTTTGCATACACCAACTATAGTCTATCCCTATCGTGACATGTGTTCAACAATAAAATCACTTGATGCCCTCGTGATGCTAGCCCTACAAGGTATCTCAAATGATTATACCAAAAAATACAATTTTTGGGGGGGCATGGTGTATTTTTCCATCGGGAACTTAAGTTTTCATTTCTTGTTTTGAAATAATGAACTTTTTTTTACGTTTTATGGGCTGGATATTATTTTTATTTTTATTTTATGTATTCCTTGGATTAGTTTCAAGTCGCGTATCATTTATGAAATAGTTTCAATTGATATGTATAAGCTAGTATCAATGTTTTATAAAAAGTACAGGAGGAGACAGTCAATAAAGCTACATGTTGAATGGGGGCCATTGTAAGCTATGCCTAAGTTGGAAACCTCGGTCTTCAAACATTAGGTGGTCATTTGAGAATATTAACGGTCATTTTGGTAGTGCAACAAATTTCGTGAACAAATTTCTTGAGCCATTACTATGTGAAATTTATTGTTCCTCTCGAATACTCTTACCTTGACCCTGGTTATTGTTGAGAGGATATATTATAGCCTAGAGTGTTAAGGATGCATTTTTCATTTTAAGCCATTTTTTCTGCATTTTCAGTCATTTTAGTTGACCTTTTATTAATTTTCCTCTTACTAATATATGAGTTTCAAATTAATACCCACCGTTCAAATTTGATCGAAAGAAGTCTTCGAGAAGCGCGCCACATGGGAATAAAGGAGTGTTCAGAGTTGTTTTAATTATTAAGTGGAAATGGTTAAATTCATTTCACTTTATTGCATTTTAAAGTAGTCAGAACACATTATGATAAATAAATAAAATCATCAAATTATTTATAAAAAAGTGGACCCTCACCGAAATAAAGTTATGTCAAAAGCAAACCCAACTAATTTATTAAAAAGAAAAAAAACATATAGAGCCTTACGATTGATACGCTTTTTCGCTGGCCTCCAATATCTGTACCCATAACAATAATTCAAAACTGAGAGATCCAATTCTGAACACAGCTGGCTTTGACGTGAAACAAAATCAAAGTGAATCACGTTTCACACTGCCACCATACATTTATTTTTTGAATGACATACATCCACATTCTCTTCTGGCGTGTCACAGCTGGCTATGTCAGAGCATCCACATTCTCTTCTGGCGTGTCACCTTTTTTTATTTCTCCCCCTTGTTCCCTTTTTCTTTTGGGGGTAAACTACTGCTACACCATTTTACCACACATTCGTCTGTCCCTCGGCCCTTTATTTTTCTTTGACAGGGAGTCCCAGTTTTTCCTAAATATGGAGGATCCAAGAAGGTGCTCTTGAAGCCGCCTTTGGCAAGATCGGCATTTTCTCTTCCAAAAGTATGGAGGGTCCAGACAACTTCATTCTTCACATGGAAGAAGGTGCTCTTGAAACCCCCTCTGGAGAGATCGGCATTTTCTCTTCCATGGGTTATGTTTGGTCAAATTGTTGGTTTAATGATCATCTCCATCTCTCAAGCCTTCTGATCTTCGTTGGACAGACAAACAAAAATGGAGTGTATGCTCCAGCCCTGTCGATCCATGAATCGATAATACCAGGAATCGCTCACTGGGATACCAATATTTTCAATCCCAACCCTTGGGTAACTGATTGCCTGAGTTATTGATCGATTGACAGGTAAGTGTGGGGCAACTTAGTATAATCTTCTATGCTCAAGCAGACTTCATGTTTAACCCCCAGATTAAGTGCTGAGTCCTAAGCCCACAAACAATAAAGTCAGGAATTAAAGTGGGCATAATGAGAACCTGGTCAGAGATGAAACACTTATGGTTGAGTTAGCTGGAAACTTGGTTGGACATGAAACACTTATGGTTGAGTCAGCTGGGAACTTGGTCGAAGATGAAGCACCCATACTTGAGTTAGATGGAAACTTGGTTGGAGATGAAGCATTGGTCGAAGATGAAGCACCTCAGTTAGATGGAAACTTGGTTGGAGATGAGGCACTTAATGCTTAAGTTCGATGGGAAATTGGTTGGAGATGAAGCATTTATGATTAAGTTATATGTTGGAGATGAAGTTTGGACTTGCAAAAGCCTGTAAATGTTTTGGTGTGGAATGAACACACACTCCTAAACTATGTGTCTTGAAGGTATATGATTTTGCTTATCTTTGAAAATATTATCTGCATTAGCTGTAGGCAGGGCGAACTACCCTAATTTCAGTTGAGTACATGGAGAAATAGAATGGTGGGAAACAATAATGTGGGAAGATAATAACATTTTTCATCTCCCGGAACTATCTCTAAAAGGTAAGTAACTAAGTAACTGTAATTTTTTTATTAAACTTTCATCAATCTTGTCTTAAATGTAATGATCAATCTTGTCTTAAATGTAATGATGATTAAGTAAATATATAAGATATGTAATATATATATATATATATATATATATATATATATATATATATGACCTTTTCTTATAACTTTTGTTTAACAGTTGTTGCAGAGGAAACCAGGGTGGCATTGACGGAGATGATGAAGATGACCCACGGTGTTAGGAAGAAAATCAAGCCTTGCAGCAGCGCCTTCCATTTAGGAAAACTTGATAAAATCTCATTAAGAGGTATTTAATATTTGTAATGCTAATACTGTTTTGGTGAAAATTCTTAATCTGTTAGAAAGAAAGAAACACTATGTACAGAAATAAGAACTTATGTACCAGAGATGAGCAGAACATATGTACCAGAGATGAGAATGTACAATCTTTTCTTAGAGCTACAATCTTTTGTGATGATAGTATTAGTAAATCGGACTTATGGCATATGCAAAACAGGAAAATTGTGTGCATTTGGTGAATTCCTTTCATCTTGGCATATAGTTTGAACATCATTTTATGGGGATAATGCATGTTGTTCACTGTCAAAGAGTTTGAATTTTCTTGATTGGAATGTGTAGCTTGTATGATCTTAGAGGTTGCTTTTCTGTCCAAAAAAATGGTTGTTAGATCTGAAATAAATGTCACCTTTCAGAGTTGGAGATATGAACTACTTGCATGGTCTGTCAGCATACTTCTTGATTTCAGGAACATGGCTTTCAATACTGCAAAGGGAAGGTGCTGTTTTTCTTAGTTGCATGAAGGTTGATTGAGCTGTCAATTAAATTGTTATCCATCTAGCAGTGTTCATATTCAGCATTTTGTGTATTTGTAATGCATGATCATCTTATATTTCTGAAAAGTTTTACCTTTGTCGATGATAATTTTTGTTGGGCAATGAAAGGGATAACATTAGGGATCTGACTGTTTCGTGTTTAAGATTTAAAACAGATGTGATTCTCTATATTGGTATAGCAAATCAGGACACCAAAGAATAAGTTATCAAGCAACCACAAAATGGTGATGCTGAAAAACCAAATATATACTGTGAAGTCAATCTCGCTACAACAATCCCTATAACTTCTTAAGGGTGCAAGGGTCTTCAATTTGTAACTCGAAGGAATATAGGATAGAAATTTCGATTAAAGTTCTAAATGACTACTTGTGTTCTTAGTCAATAACTTAAAGCGAGTTTGTCTTAATTGGATTGGATTATCTCCATTAATTGTTTATGTTTCATTTTTTATTTTAGTCTGTTTTAGTGGTTGATTGTTTGATTTTCAAGTTAAAGGTTATAAAGTCAAGTTCCTGAACTAGCTCTTTATCTAAATATTGAAGACCTTACTCGATATTCCTTTTTTGTTAGGTCATAGAGTTGGACTAAGTTACAGCGAAAGCAATATTTATTATTTTGTAAAGTATTTAATGTGGTTGCAACATGTTTGATGATGACCGAGATCCAACGATCATAGAGCCAGGTATAGCCACATTAAATGCTTTGCAGTATGCTAAATATTGCTTGCCCTGTAACTTAGTCTAACTCTATGACCTAACATGAAAAAAATACTGAGTGAGGTCTGCAGCATGCTACATATTTCTTACCAAATTACAAGGTAAAGTCCCTTAGCTAACTATTCTTAATCCGGATAAGCAACTAAGGTGTCTCTCCTCCAAAGCACCTTGTAAACCCTGGTGTTGCTGTAAAGAGCAAAATGTCCAAAGCACCTTGTAAACCCTCGTGTTGCTGTAAAGAGCAAAATGTAATGCAATCGTGAAAAGATTATACTTATGTGATTTTAACTATTTATAAGCAAGCATTTAAAAAAGTTAAATTCTCTCATTCATTCATTATTGTATCAAGTATTAATATCCTTGTTCGTGTTTTCTGTCCACTATATATGTTGGGTAATTGTTGTTCTGCGACTCCTGTTGTCAATTTAGGACATTTTAATCACAGGACCTGATTTGTCCCAGTTATTTGATCAGGGTTTGTATGTGTTAATGCCTTAATTCATATGATTTACATCTTTACAACTATTATAATTTTTTTTATCTTGTTTCTTTTCATTGGCATTACTTTTACTTGAAGTTATTTTTTTCCCATTCTATTCATTTTAAAAAAGCAAATACTAAAGAAAAGAGGAACAATGAACCTATAAAAAAAAATTGAATAAACAGAAAACATAATTTTAAAATGAATAGGCTTAGTATTGAAACACTTTTCAGAGATCTTGCATTAAAAGTTAGACATGCCAAAGGGAAGGTTAGACAGCCTGCTTCACCCTTCAGATATTTACCATGATTTCTCAAGCATGTGGGATGTAACCCTTAGATATCTATCTAATAGACACTTGAGTCTCATATATGAGAAAAAATGGAATATTTAGGGGAAGGAAGGACAGAGGGAACCATTTTGAAGAAGAGGAGATAGGAAGCCAATAACCAAATGTTAAGAATCACTTTTCCTTGTGATTAGAGAAGGAATATTGAAACTCGATTCAATCTTGTAATTAGTAGATTTAGAATGAAGTAAAAAAAAAAAATATATATATATATATATATATATAGGATGTGAAATAGTATAATTAATAAATTTTATTAGTTAAAGATTACTGTGAATTTATAGCTAGTCTTGTTTAAGTATGGAAAGATTACGGGTGTTTTGTACATATTCATTGCTTTGAATAGAAGAATTCTTTAATAAGAAAATTATTTTATTTAGTTAAATCTTTTTTAATTTGTTTATGGTATTATAGTTCTAAATTCTTATGAATCAAAGCATTTATATGGTTTGTTAAGTGTAAAGTATACTTTGAATTTTGTCCAGTGAAAAAAAGAATGTGCAGAAAATGTAAACAAACAGTGGCAGAAAAACAAATAATAACAGAAACATATAGCCATGACAGAGATTTCCTAGCTCCACACTAAAAATATAACAATTAATATTGTAATGGTTACAATATAGTTTCAATCTATGTGCTCTTATTAAGAGTAATCAACAGCATATAAAATGTGGATAAATTTCGGCATATTTCTATACATAACAACCATAAACCATTTATAATTCTACCTACTGTATAGTTTAAATCGCATATAATTTTTGTCATTTACTAAAAGAATAGGAAAGCATTATGTATATGACTTTTGTTAAGTGAATTTGGATCTTATGCTATTTCTCTAATCTTTTATTTTCTAATAAGTAATATAGGGTGTATAACTTTATAACGTTTTCCAAGTTTGAATTTCGTGTTTGGTATAATTTATATAGTAATATATTCATATAGTTTGTGGTTGGATCAGGTGGACAGGGATCAAATGGTTGAGAGATAATTACGAAATAGAAAACAATTTGAATTTCGTGTTTGGTGTAATTTATATACTAATACATTCATATAGTTTGTGGTTGGATCAGGTGGACAGGGATCAAATGGTTGAGAGATAATTTCGAAATAGAAGACAATTTGGAAATATCTTTTTATTCCTCATATTCTTTTAGTTCAACGGATTCAACTCTAAAGTTATCTATGTGGCTAACTACATGTTATGACCAACATTCTTCCTATTATCCATTTATTAACTACGAGTTAATTTTTATATTGATTTTTTTTATCTCACATTTTTCTAGTTATAGGCGATGAACTGTTGGTTATCCATTCATCATCTATGAGTTATCCTTATTATTTATATTCCCTTTTTTATAATTTTTGAACAACTACCATAAAATCAAGACATTACGCTTGTCTCATCCTCATCAGTAGATGAAAAAAAATAGGTAGTAGTCCACCCCGAATCTCAAATAAAAACGTTTATCAACATCAAAATAATATATAAAAATTTACAAAAAAAAATACCCCTTAAACATTCCTTAGAAAAAATCTCTTTAAATTGTTAAGCATCAACAAATAATCAACAAATACCCAATATATTTACTGCTTATTCATGTGAAATGTGCTTTTGTCTATGCATCGGTGGATTAAAAGGGTATTTTACAGCAATTCTCTTTCACCTTCATAATATGTTTTTCTCTTTTCAGTAAAGATGAAGTTAAAGGAGTCGGTAATTAAACTTCTTTTGGGATATAAGTTCCGAACTTTCGGTAGTTTCTAACTTTCTTCTTCCATAAGGTGTGGTGTTAATCCTTTCGGTGTTATGAACCATCATAAAAATACAAGATGGCAACCGTTACTAGATGCAGAGATGATGGGATAAGGAACGTGTGCCAAAATATAGAGTAAGAAAAATTAGAAACTACACACAGAAAATGGTCACGTTTACAACTATTTATAAAATGGTCACGTTTTTTTATCTCGTTTACAGAAAATGGTCACGTTCCTCTGGTTCTCAACTTGCCAACGCACAACCCAGACTTCAATTCCTTGCTAGACTTGCTCAACGCGGGGTGAATTGTCTTCAAATAGAGTTCTGTGCCTATCTCAACATACACGCATCATCCTCTTAACGAGTTTTATCTCCAGGGTTTTCTCACATGTAAAAACCCTCTTCAAAGATTAGCTTGGATTCAAATGTTACTCTATTTGTAACATCCTGCAGGTTTGGATTTACACAAACTCCACCATTGAATTCTCAATCTAACTCAACTTCTACACTGTCCATAGTAGAGATTCCTTATGCCTATTTTATCTACATGCATTTGAATGCACAGGATATTTTCCCCTTCTAATTGTCTCAAACCCTATACATGTATGTTTCCCTTCCGTGACAAATTTCCTGCTACCCATTGTTTATTCTAGATTATATAGATGAAACCAGAATTATTCCATTACATAGAGACAATATAATGAAACTTCTTTTCATTAAAAAAAACCTATACATATATCTACTCAAAATACTCACTTTTAAGCCTGATTTTTACATTCATTTGGTTACACCTAATGCCTCGCAGGCTTACATTTCTATAGAAGCATATTAAAACTTCCAACTCACAAAAACAACTTCCTAACTTTTTGCAATCGACTCCTAAACATAGAGTTCAATCCTATCTTCATGATAACGCATAAATTAGGCTCCATCCGATTCTGCCACCTAATCTAGATTCAGTTACAATTACTCATCACTCAACTAAATGACTCAACACTCCTAAAAGCTCCAAGAACTTTTATTTTCAAACTATGACATTTACAATATTTCTCAAATAAGAACCCCTTATTGGGAAAATGTCAAGACTCTAAGGTCTGACTAATAGTACATTTGTTAGTGAGAAAAAATGCTCCTACATCAGACTCCCATAGTAGAAAAGTTTTTATGACCTCTTGGTCACAAGTCTTTAATTTACTTCTCCTACTTGGATTCCAAACTTTGCTCTATAGCTGTCCATTAGCATTGATGATACAAACTTGTTCCATCAATTGTATATCTATAAACACAATAAGAGACCAAATATTTGCACTACATCTACAAACTTAGAAAGAGTAGAAAAAACAACAATAAAACAAAACTTAAAAAGGTTTCTCCTCTCTAGTGTCAATCTAAAGATTGCATATGATTCCGAAATACATATAGAATGTTTGAAAAGGTTAACATCCCAACCAGATTGGAATCCTCGACAGGTGCCCATACATAGTTCACCCAATAACTCCCATGGCGATGCTTTCTAGGGTCGAGTTCCATCCACAATGTGTCATAAATGCACCCATGGATTCATGAGAAAGAACATGCAGTTGTGGACACCATGGAACAACAGGTCCTTGTTTGAAAATTCGTATAGGAATCCATCAGGAAAATTTGTGTAACTGCTTCTATCACCTTCAGAATGAGATATCCAAATAACCCATATGAAGGAGCATCCACTTGCCTTCAACCTAAGAGCTATATCATGAGTTTTTTATTTGAAAGAACTAGAATACTTTTGAAAGGAAATGGATATAATGCTTCCTATCCATCCAATCCGTGCAGTTTGCAGTTTTCCACAAATTTGGGACCAAGTATGTGTCTCTTGGATTATGTCCGTCCAAGAAGGACGAGGGTATGAGATGACCGACGACACGAATCGGGGCTATCAATTTCATTAGGTTTACTTCTTCCTATTTGAGTTCCTGAAACAAATTTCCTAGTACCCATGTTTCCTTTGGAATATACTTCAATTGTTCCACTATGAGTCACGAAGAGTTTTGTAGGGATTCAAAAGTAGCATAAAGGATGGGATATCAAAGAGATTCAAAAAGATTCATGAAGAAGAAGACCCTCGACCAATTGAAAAATATCCTTGTATAGAACAATATTTCCCTTCCACAAGGTGCAGAGATGTCTGATGATGGAGAGTAGACTGAAGAGCATGAGAGATGTTGTTACAACAATAAAATAGTGATAAATAGGTAACTATTACTACTAATAATTAATAATATTAAATATATAGTTTATGAAGAGAAGTGCCTCTTCAATAAATGATGGCCAAGCCATAATTAAGGCACTCATATCCATTGTAATCTATCATAATTCAATTATTATATTTATACACTAGTATTATGAAGATGGAACATCTTCCTCCTTAACCCAGATATGGGATACTTGATTACAACTGGATACGACTGTGAGTACCATTTGGTATCAAAGCAATCTCTCTCCTCGGTGAGCTTGAATTCAACTCCTCTCTTCCTCTCCACTTATGCATCTCCATTCCCCATCTCCATTAAATTCAAATATTATTTTTTCTCACGTTTCCCATATCTCTTTTCACGTTCAATTATCCTCTCTCCTGCTCCACCACCCCCCATTGCTCCTCTCTACGATGCTTCACCTACGTGCAACCACCTTGTCATCCATCCCCCCCGCGCCCCCCCCATGCACTCCAAGTTCCCACGCTCCTCTTCTATTTTGCTACATTAGTACTCCCTCTTCTACTATGGTTGTGAGTTGTCCCCTCTCTCGAGCTCAGTCTCCTAACTTCTCACACTTCTCATTCCCTCATGCCCTCCTTGCTTCTCTCACCGCACGCCACTTATCTACTAACAGTCTTCTGCTCCTGCGCTCCTTCCATTTCATCCCAGCACACATGATCCCACTAATTTCCATCTCTGCTAGATCCCCTCCTGCGCCTTCTCTCCATGCTCCTCCACCCCCACACAAACACTCCCGGTCAATCACCTTCCTGTCCACTCCTGCTGCCATTCCATCGCTTTTCACCACCAACTCAGTTCCCTCTCTGCTCTCCCCATCAGCTTCACCCTACTCTTCCAGCTGCCCTCCCCATGCTGACTCATCTCCTTCCTCCACTGCATACACAATCCCCTACTTGTCTTCATCACGCCTATCCTCCACACACCTCCAAGCTCCGTCATCGTTTTCCAGCCGCCACCTTCCCTCCCTCGTAGTTCCATACCCTATCCATTCAATTATTATATTTATACATTATTATTATGAAGATGGAACATCTTCCTCCTTAACCTGGATACGTGATACATGATTACAACTTGATACAGTTGTACCAGATGCCATGCCTTGAAGGAAAACCTCACTCCCTCGAAGGCTTATTTGATAGACTCTGGAGCATACTACCACATGGTTGCCTCTAGGGAATTGTTACAGAGAAAACTTCCTATGGCTTGGGGTATACCACAACAGACAGAGTAACCACATAAATCAATCCCTTCCCAATATGTAAGTGAAATAAAACTTCTAACACTAAAGGATCTCGAAACATACCTTATTCCGCATGGTTGATGTAGATCCCCGTTGAGCTTTTCCAATCCTGCTTGTGTTATCAATTGGCTCTCTCAACAATCATCAAACAAGACAAGCATGCTATATAATCGTGTTAGAACTACTCTAGCACATATAATCAATAATGTATAAGCAATTAAAAGCATCCATGGATTCAATATTCATTTAAATGCACATCATTGGACATGAAAAGATATTTCTATTAATATAAATCAGAGATTACAAGAATGACAACCTCTGTCGGCACGTCTACGAACCGGAGAAACTGAGTCCTCCACCTGGGCCTTCACCACCTCAATCCTCTATCTCTCGATAGCAAGCTCACAAGCAAAGGCAAGCTTGGGAATAACACCAAGTGCTCCAAGGGACAAAGGGATGCAGACTCAAGTATAAGCTACGACAACAATGGACTATAGTTTTCTTGCTCTTCAATTCCTGTTCTTTCAATGTATCCAAAGGGTTCCTTATATAGTGCTTTAATGGGGTAATGGAAGGTCAAATTCGAGTGATCTCAAGGCATATGGAAGGCCAAGAGACAAGTGACTCGGATCCACATCAAGGAAAACTCCAAAAATCTTTGGCCTTGTGCACACATTCCGATGTACGCAGGTTAAGGGTTATATCTGTGTATATACGCGAGAAAGGGTTAAAAATTCGCGTATGGAAAATAACAAGTGGTTTTAGGAATGATCATGGAAACATCAAAGGTACAAAAATAGTCCATGGGGTCCAAAGAGTCTGTAGAGGGACAGGGAAGGCCAGAAATGTGTGATCTACCATGTGTGGTAAAATCAGCTGTAACAGATGCCCCCTACTGTGTGAGGTTAGAGGGGTGATATGATGGCTAGAATACATTATAAGTCCATCCTAGAAGTGGAGTGATGAAGAACCAGCCATCCAACAATACAGTACAAATATCTCTGCATATGACTGCAAGTACATACATCAATCTCGTATACATAAGAGTACAATGGCCATGAATAGACATGATACAAAATATGACATGTGTGCTCATCGCCACGTACAATATAGACAGACCAGAATCTCCATGATGAAGATATACAAATGATCATAATCTCCATGAAAGATGAAGATATACAATGGATCAAGATCTCCATAATGGCTGAAGATATCTGACATACACTGGAATCAAGTCACGAGAGCTGAAATCTCATGAACATTGGCATGATTAAGGAGGTAGCATATATGAAATGCCACCAATCTGGAAAGTATTCTACACAAACCACTACGAGTACATGTCCTACTATGTGAATAGAGGAGTCGAGGTCGAACATAGTAGTCCATCGTCTGATTACCGGTCATTGATGTATACCGTTAATAGACGCGAGATAACCCATTGATAATGAAAATGGGAATCAAAGTACTAGAGTGCAATCTAACAAGTACGAATAAATGTGTTGAGGTATAACACTTGAAAGAAATCATCGATCAGGGGACATTGATGTATTCCCAAAACTGTTGATGGTGAGAGAACCTACCATTGATGACTGTAAGTCTCAAGGCACTCAAATGACTCTAAACTCTTATCCCAGAATAAATAATCTGAAGTCGATGGGATGAAATCCACTGGAAGGAGGGCATTAAGGCATCCCCCATCATCCAACAAGAGGTACTCAGCAAAGTTGTATAATTTGGAAGGACTTGATCATAATGTGCTCGAACCAATACCGGTACCGGGAATGACCGACATGCAAAGTGAAGAAAACTGAGGAATGGACGACTTAGGCTTCAACTTCCTTCGAACAAGAGCATAAAGGTGAATGGTGATTGAATGTAGGCAACAGAGACTCAATATACAAAAATGGGACATCTATGTAACACAGGAGGCATTGATAAAGACTCCATAGGGACTGGAAGCTTAACCAGTCGGTGGAGATAAACTCAGAGAAACGAGTACAGCTCCTAAAGTCAAAATATTAACTCAACCAACAAATGTGATATACAGTGCTCTGTTCGAAGGTGACACGACTCTACTACTGCCAAAGATAACATCTTTTCCTATCCAGCTTTTTGGTTTTTTGATTTTTTTGGAATTTTTTAGATATTTTGAAAAGCTTAAAAAAGAATAAAAGTGCTTTATAGTTACAAATATAGGAGGAGATGGGTGTCAAGGGGCAAACAAACTAGTTCCAAGCAGTGGAACATACCTATGCTCAATGCAAGGAAAACATGTGTAGGATAATGACACTCGAGGGAAAGTCTCCTCCCAGTAAAAAATGGGGAATCAAGCTGCAAAAGATATATAAAATGGCTCTGCTTGGCTAGACATGATACAAGCTTGGGCTATAGGGCTGATAATCAAAGTCAGGGAAGCCGGCATAAGGCTTAATAAGGCAAGCAAAACTCATGATAATGCAATTACAACTTGACATATACAAGGGAGTCCTGGGGGAAAGGGCAGCATAAAGTTCAAGAGGAGTATGAAGCTATTGCTCAAGGAAATGGTGGGACTAAAAGGGACTCTCAGACCTAAGAGATGAATCACAACATGGGTACCAAATGCAAAAGGGAGATAACTAGGACACCCATGTATAGGAAAGCTCTACCATTCACATAGTACCACTTCTAGCAACAACATGAAGGTTCCATGATATCATGGAATGGGTTCGTACCTAAGGTTAAGATGAAACAGTGATAAAGTCATGCAAAATGCAAGCGGATGTGAAATCCTAACCTATATGCCAAATTAGACATAATACCTGATATAGGCACGGACGGGTGAAAACCTCGGAGAGAGTGTACAAAAACTAGACCCTACATGACAACCACATTAGTCCAAAACAACCCAAAATAGTCAATAAAGAATCCAAACTATAGGATATAGGGAGGAATGATCATGACAACTGCACCTAAAGAAAACAATGCGGTGAACGATGGGACATAAAAAGGAAAGTAAGGTGTAGACCCAATGTTCACGCATCCACTACCACCCCCCTGAGGGTGACCATGTTGAAATATTGTAACTTCAAAGAATATTCTATATGTATCCTTTGTGGTCCTCGATGGTCCTATCGGGAGAACCACTTGTATTATCTTGTACCCCGATGCTTCTAATCGGAAGAACTAATAAGAGTCATGAGGTTGTCCCCTCTAATTGTAAAGGTGGGTCATTAGCACCCTAGTGTGGTTACTTGAGCCTACATGTGTAACTCGAGCCTACATGATTAACTTAAGCCTACATGTCGGATAAGTTAATTGATGTGAACAAATGAATATAAATAGAGGTGTAGCTCTCCTCATTTGTAACACACACTCTCACTTGTGTAGTGCATTAGTGGAGAAGAGAAGTAGCTGGAGAAGGAGGAGGATCAGGCTTTGATCTCCTTGCTGGTTTTATCTTTTATCTTTTTGGGGCATCTATATTGAGGAAGATTTTGCTGGGTTTTTGCCTTTAGGGTTTTCCCAGGATAAATCTTTGTGTTCCTTTTGTATGGTTGTGCTTGTCTATCTTTCAGTGATCTTGTTTATATTCTTTTGTTATGAAAATGAAATGAAATACTGATGTCTTAGCTAAGCATATGAAAAGCTAACATGGTATCAGAGCCACCTTGAAAGAAGACATTGTGCAGCTATAGAAGCTAGGGCTTCTTACTTTTTGGTTCTCTCTCCACAATCGATCAGCAAAAGAATGCTAGGTTGACTCTCCATTGAAGGGCGCATCTTTCTGTCGAAGCGAAAATCGATTCCGAGCATTTTCAGTTTTCGGTGAGGGAAATTAGGGATTCTTATAGAAGAATAATTTTTGAGTGAGCCTAGCATAGGATTTATCTTCTCATCAAAATAGAAGTTTAGAGACCTGGATCAGGATTTTTGGTTGGGTGAAAGTCTGGGAAAATCAAACCCTAGTTTGACCCCGAGCTAGAAAAGCCCTAAATACTAAAAATGCTAAGTTTTGGTACATTAGCTATATCCTGATATTGGAGAAGGTTAAGGAGCTGAAACTTTCAGAGTTCGAAGACAAAATATTGATGTACACTGTGTCCAAAATTCAGGCTTAGATTCGCTATCTTCTGGGAGATATGATCCCTCCAAGTTAGGGTTCCATCCTCTTCCAAAATTCATCCCTAAACAGGACACCTGGAGAGAATTGAAATATATTGGGATAAAAAGGTCCAAATGGAATTCTTGAAGATATTCCAAAAATATTATAGACTATAATTACTGTGGTCCAAATTTCAGAACCAGAAGATGAAACAGTGACACGTGGCAGGCCGTACAACTTCGCTGTTCTGAACAGTCCTGTAACAGGTCACCTTGGGAAAATGATCATAAATCCCAATTGGTGAAACCAATTCTGATGAAAACTATGGTGTTGGATCAGTGAATTGTGAGGTTACCTCAGTGCAAAATTTCAGATACATATGAGTAGTAACTTTGGAGATATCACAGAAACAGTGACAGACATTTATGCAGAAGAAATTGGAAAACTAGGGCTTCCTGTTTCAGGAGCTTCCCTCCATTGTTTTCAGAAAAGGAGTACATTGGATAGCTCCATTTGAAGTGATCAATATTTCTATCCAATCAAATATGAAATATTCCAAGTTTTGAAAATTATGGTTTCTCTTACAAACCCTAGATCAGCTAGCTCCGGAAGTAGGACGGACACCTCAAATCGATAAGATCTAATCTTTTGCTATTTGCATTTGAGGTTTTTATTTCAAAGTGATCTATCACATCAAATTAATGATAAGCTTGGTGAAGTTGAAAACTTCCAAGCATGGAAGTATTTGATCTCTCTGAAGAAAATGAATTGGACACCTTCATGAGTAGAGAGGTTCTAGTTCCAGAAGAAGATGAGGCTCAAAGCCTTAAACAAGAAGAACTTAATCAAGGCCAAGAAGATCATTGTTGATCAACTTGTACCACAAGTGTCTTCCATAAAGACACTAAAGATGTTTTGATTCCTTGATCAAACTATTTGAAGATAAGAACATAAATTAGAAGATGGCTTTGAGAAAACAATTGAAGAATGTGAAGATCCAGAATGCAGAACATCTTGAAGCGGTAGAAGAAGAAGTGGAGAATGCAGAAGTGGTGATAGCCACCTTGAATGGTTTCCCAAGATCATAGAATTCATTCATTCAATAAATGTGTGCCAGAAGGAAGTAATTACTTTCAACAGACTTTGGGAAGAAGAAGAAGCTCAACTCATAAGAAGAGAAGAAGAAGATGGGAGCAATTGAAGATCAAGCTCTCACCATTCAAAGAATATCCCTCAAGCGATGAGGAATGTGAAGAACTCAATTCTTGAAGAACCTCCTATCCATCTTATCATTTGGATAAGAAATGATGATGTTATGAATGAAGAAGATGATGAAGTAGAAGGATCAAGAAGGAGTCTATCCACGAAACGAATAAAAGATAAGTATTCAATTGTCATTGCATGATATTGTTTTGTTATGCATTTGATTATATTTTGTTGATGTGTTATGCATGATAGACTGTTTGCATTAATGACAGTATACTATTGATATTCATGTGATCGGTAAGTATCTCATGGTGCTATACGTCTCTCCATTGCTACTTATCTAGAATGAAACCTCTTTACTGACATATTGGATTAGTACACAAATCTCAATGATATCATGGTAGAGATGGAAGGCATCTATAAAAGTTTCTGTTAGATATGGATGAATGTTGTATTGACTACACAGTTGCATGATGCATAAGAATTTATTGTTATGCATATGTTTTATGAAATAGCTCTAACCATGCAACTGGTGCATTTGAATTGTAGGAAAGGTCCTATACAACCTCCTACAAGAAAAGAAGGATGAGACTTGTTCCGAAGAACAAGTGATGACAATTCAATATGAAGCTCCCAAGGTCAGAGACACCATGACGGAAGAAAGAGCTTCAGAAAGCGGTTGATCCACCTCGAAGGATGAAGACCACCATGGGTAAGAGAGATAACTCAAGATGAAGAAAAGAATTCTATGAAATAAGCTATGATCAAAGAATAACAATTGATCATGGGGAATGATGTATACGATATGATTTCAAGACATAAAGGGAAGTACGTAGTATCCTCCATATGAACCTACAAGAACAAGTGTACAGAGCAGGGTTCATGATTTGCCTCAGAAAGAATAGACTATGACATGACATACTCTATTGACCAGTATATATCAAGCACAGAATGAAGAAGGAAGATAATACTCCACTTTAGGGGGAGTGACTACAGAAGATATCTAAGTTCGACACGGTACGACATGATGGACAACTTCCTGATGGATCGAGACTTTACCAAGAGTAAAGTGGGTTCCAACCTTCAAAGTTGAATGCAGAAGACTAGGATATGTTGATGATCTGACAAGACGAACTCATGGAAGATGTTATGAGGAAAGAATACTAGAATGATGTTTTGGATACAGTACTCAAACCATAAAGCAAGAATGTGGTATCTTACAAATGGATTTGCAAGATAAAATATGTTGCTGATAGAAGTAAGGAAAGACTTGTGGATAGAGGTTTCTATAAGAAAGAGGGAATTAATTCTGAAGAGACACTTACTCTAGGAATCCAGGTACACTTCCTTCAGAAGTATGATGGTAGTTGCTTCCATGATGAAGTAAAGACAAGCCTTCCTTAATGGTATGATTGGGGAAGAGTTTTACATCGAATAGTCACAAGAATTTGAAGTTGAAGACAGATGGAATCACATATGCAAGATGAAGAAGGACCTCTATGGCCTGAAGCAAGCTCCCAGAGCTTGGTATGGAAGAATACATAGTTTCCTGTCAATTATGGGTAAAGATGATCCTAACCTTTATCTCAAGATTGTAGAAGATGAACCTGTCATCCTGTTATTATATGTGGATGACTTATTCTTGACAGGGAATGAGAAATAGATCATGGAAAGCAAGAAGAAACTAGCAGCAGAATTTGAGATGAAAGACCTTGGGTTAATGTATTATTTCCTAGGTCTGGAAGTATGGAAAAGTTCAGAAGGAATCTTTCTCAACCAGGGAAAGTATGCGGTAGAGATATTGAAGAGATTCAACATGTTGGAATGCAAAGCCATGGCCACACCCATGGAATCCAACCTGAAGCTATTAGTTGATGACTCATCAGAGTTAGTGGATGTGACTCATTATAGATAGATCATTGGGTCATTGTTGTACTTAACAAATACCAGATTAGACATTTGTTTTGTTGTGAACACCTTGAGTCAATTTCTAGCTCAACCAAGGCGGGTTCACCTAGTAGCTGCAAAACATGTGATGAGATATCTGAAAGGGACTATAGACTTTGGTCTATACTATGATGGTAGCCATGAGTATAGATTGTATGGCTACACAGATGCAGATTGGGCTGGAAGTATCTCAGATAGAAAAAGCACATAAGGTGGATGTTATAGTATGGGATCTGCTATGATTTCATGGTTTAGCAGAAACTAGTCTAGTGTTTCTCGTAGCGCAGCTGAAGTAGAATACATAGCAGATTGCTCTGCTAAGTTGTGAAGTCATATGACTTCAGAAGCTGATATCAGGTCTCTTTGACATGAAGATGGATACTACAATGATTCGATGTGATAACCAGAGCTGTGATGGCAGAGCCCTGTGTTTTGTTGTAACACATAATCCGGTATTTCTACATACAAGATAAGATGCAGATGATGATGTTTCAGTATTTACATACTGTAGATGCATGTTGGAGCAGGGCCCCACAGCTACAGGAGAAGCTGCCATTTTTGGAGGATAGATAGTTTCGGTGAGGATATAAGAGAGTAAAGGCACGACGCCGTATCACGTTTTCCACTGCGGATCAGCACCGGAAATCGTGACTATCGGGACAAGGAAGTCAAAGGGAAAGAGTACCTAAAGCGGCTGAGAAGAGAGAGCTCAACCACTGCATTGAAGGTAGCAGTGACAACAGGAGGGATCAGCTACCCTCATAAATGGATAAGGAGCAACGGGCCGAGGCATTAAAGACAAAGGAAAGAAGGGGAGCAACCGAGGAAGCAACGCTCCATACCCATGATCAGCACTGAAAATCGTGGAAGACTGTAGAAAGCTGCGGGTGTGACCAGTAAGTGGCAGTTCAAAGTACAGATAGGCCGACTGTCACAGTTAGGGTTTTGGGTTACTGTTGGGATAGGCCCACAGTGTTGTATCACGGTGAGACCTTCGGGCCACCTATTTAAGTATGTATTTTGTATTGTAAAAGGTTAGCTAGTAGATGGTTGGGTTGTTACTAGTTGTCATCAGTGTTGTAAAACCATCGAGGAAGAGTTGAGCTCTGGTTCTGTTAATCAGTCTGTAGTTATCCTACTGTAACCAGTAGCCAACTCCTTGAGCATGAAGGTAACAATCCGTAGGGATTGAGAGAGAGAGAGGGGGGATATATTTTAAGAAGAAGCATTAGAGAAGATATCTAAGAGAGAAGGGATCTCGGCTGTGTGCGTGGAGTTTTACCGAAGATCTCAAGCTGCATAATAGGTTGCAGTGGAACTGTGTGTACTCTCTCAAGATATAATAAAACACAGTTCCTGTGGACGTAGCTTCCCAGCTAGAAGTGAACCACATAAAATCTATGTGTTGTGCGACTGTTTCATGTGATTGTGCTTTATATATTTTCTATCTGTTATCTGTTACATGAATATTGCTTATCAGTTAATGAATACATGTATGCTATCCTTCAGTTTATAGTAACTTAGAAGGTTAAGTGTGGGTTGAATGTTTCAAGTATTCTTCATATGAGTTTATCAGTGCTTGATTGACGACAGCTAACAGTTACAGCGTTAAGTAGCCTTGTATGTTTAGTTCAGTAAGTTGAACATAAGTGATGGTTAAGTGTGTTAAGCTGTAGGAAGTTTAAGTGAAGTTGCTTAACACCCTGGTGAAGATCGACTGAGCTATCGTACCCAAGGAGAAAGCCTCTGGGCTTTGTGTGTGCATGAGCATTTTGAATCTGTTTGTAAGAAGTATCATAGCGCAGAAAGGTGATATCGCACTGTCAGAGGAGCTGCGGTGTGAGATATCGCAGGTTACGGGTTGAGTAGAGGAGAGAGTTGCGCATCGTCCTAGAAACCGCAATGCGATAAGAGTCAATCCCGTCACAGAGTCTGCGAGGAAGAGTTACAATGACTTGAAGAGAGATCCCACTAGCTAATAAGAGTTGCGCGAACCGAGGATGCTACAGAACCTGGTTGAGGAAACTTGATTCTTTAGCCAACCCATTAGGATCACTTCGGGTGAGACTTCAGGCCGTTCTGCAGTCTGTCGGCGAAAGGGCCAGTGAGATAGGGGTTTTGTTGGTACATTACAATAAACTCGGGTCTACCCAAACGACCAACAAATGGTTTCGTTGCTGGTTTTAAACAAACTGAAGAGCTGATGTTCTGTTGGCATCCTACTAAAGAAGAACTTAACCAGTGGGTTGAGTTTAAGGAAAGAGAATTTGCTGAGAAAGAAAACAAGAGTCCTACGTTGAGTACAGAGGACTGGTTACAAAAACATATCTTCACAGACCTGCATACGATATTTTTTGCGACCTAAGCAAATGAGTTGTACGATTGGTTGTCAAAGTTGAATGATAAGCACATATTCAAGAAGAAAAGGAACATTGTATGGACACCGGAGCTGATTCACACCGTGAAGAGCGTTGATAATCCCATTTCATGGGTAGTAGACTTCTGGCTTGCGAGTTTGCTGGAAGGATTCGTTATAGAGTTCGCAGTTGATCAGAGAAAGAGTTTCAGTCAAGCAGAGAGGTACTTCTTCAAAGGATATCGCGGTAAGTACTTGAACTCTTTAAATTTGTCCCTTAAGATGTTATTGCATGAAAAAGGAGTACTGGATATATTCTCAGATGAATAAGTTAAGTAAAGTGTAATGTCACAAGAGTTTGAGAGTGATTTTGAAGAAATTGGATGTACATGTAGCGATAAGAAATATAAAGTAGATTTCAGATCTTCCTTCTTTGAAGACAGTTCAGAGAGTACTAGAGAACAGAGTCAGAGTAATACAGAAAGAACAGTAGGGGGTATCCCTTACCACCCTTACACCCCACAGAAACTGACCGGGACTCAGAATAATCCTATAGGAACTCCATCTAGTAGGTCACACACAGTACATACTACCTCTATACCATCTACATTTACACTACCAAGTGGTAGTAACACAGCAAATCAAAACCCGCCACGTAGAAACAAAATGGGGGATGACATGAAATTACCTACCTTTAGGGGTACAGGGGTAGAAGACCCAGAACAACATTGGTTCTTATGTGAAGCGGTATGGACCATTAAACAGATTCAGGACGACAACACTAAGCTTGTCCAGTTGGTCACTACACTTAGAGACAGAGCTCTAACATGGTATATGAAGTATACCTCAGTACAGAACAGAACATTGATAGAGGTCAGGACTGCAATGATTAAAGAATTTAAGAAACCCAAGTCTGAGTCACAATGCATAACAGAACTCAAAGACATTAAGCAGTTACCCACAGAGTCAATATGGGACTTTGACCATAAATTCAAAGCCCTTATAGACCAAGTTAGTTTTGAGTTTGCGCCAGAGCAACATAAGGAATGGTTCATCACAACACTGCTCCCTCACATCAGACTTCCATTAATGCAGCAGAAACTCCAGACGCAAGATGACATGTTGGAGATGGAAATGAAACTAGAGGCTTCCCCTTTAGTTGAGACTAGTACAGGCATGACAAACTTACAGAACCAGCTAGCCAATCTCACCTTACAGTTGCATGAGATTAAGAAAGGAAAGGAGGTTGCACAAGAATTATGGTGCACAAAGTGTAAAGGACAGGGCCATACCAAAGATAGCTATCCAGTATTTGTTGAGTATCTAGCAAGTGGGGCTCCTAACCCCTTAGTACAGAACCAAGGGCCATGGTGTGAAATCTGTAGAACAAGAGGACATAGACCACAAGAATGCCCTTTACTTCAGAAGTATGTAAAAACTCCTAAGAATTTATATTGTAACTTCTGTAAGTCAGTAGGTCATGATGAAAATAATTGCAGAGCTTATGATCTCATGATAGAGAGAAAACATGACTTCTACAGAGTCCAGTCAGAGACACCGGGACCAACGGCAGGTCCACAGCATGAACCGGCTCATGATGTCCGTGGAGGAGGATTCAGAGGAAGAGGCTGTGGTGGAGGATTTGGCCGCGGCCGATGACCGATTATTTGTTACAATTGTGGAGTTGTAGGACATTATGCTAGGGATTGTCAGAACCCTACTACAACATGTAAATATTGCAATTCATATGATCACACTATAGAAGAATGTCCTATATTGATATCCAAGATTAAGGACCCTAAGCCAACAGTAAACTAGAACATTCAGCTTATTGTTGCTGAGCAGACAGAACCAGAACCAAGAGTTAATATTGTGACTTGCAGCAGTGTTTCTACTAGTAGGACATCGCAGGATGCCGAAAAGAGTATAGGTCCAAAGTGGGTGCACAAAGCCACTAAGAAGTCTACACCACTCGACCTGCAAAAGAACAAAGAAATGTTTCAGCAAGCTAAAAATTTCTTTGCTGACCCTACACCATCAGGATCGCAGGTATTTCCTTATAGGGGCGTACCGCAGAAAGAACCTTGTGGCATTAGTCCTGTGCAGACATCGTAGGCTACCACATCGGGAAGGTGCAAAGAGGATGAGTTGACAGAAAGTGTACAATCCTTCCTGCGGAGCTGCTTGAAACTTGTCAGAAATGAGAAAGCCATAGGAGAACTTCAATGCATCATAGATCAGTACCAGCAGCCTTCTTCTGTTAACAGTATGCAGCGTGTTGTTCATAATATTATGGGCCATACAAGAACAGGAAGAGAAATGAGACTCACAACACAAATTAGAGAATTTGAAATGGATGAGGTAATCCTAGATTTAGGATCAGAGGTAAATGTTCTGACTAAGCAGACATGGGAACAGATGGGTAGCCCTAAGTTAGCCAGATCACCTATCTATCTGCGATTAGCCAATCAACAGATGGTATCACCATTGGGTCGATTACCGCAAGTACTAGTTGATATTGACGACGTTCGCAGCTTTGCAGATTTTGAAGTTATAGAAATTATTGGCGATAGTAGACCGTACCCAGCTTTATTAGGCATTGATTGGCCAATCGATAACATGGCTGTTATCGACTTGAAGAAAAGACAAATGACCTTTGAGGACAATTAGATTCGAGTCATCGCATTGTTGGATCCTTTTCAGGGTCCTCGATACATTGAACCTATTAGAGCAGAGGAAGAGGTGCGTAACATGGAGAGCTTCTACCAGATGACTGCTAATCAGAGTGACTATATCAACCCCACTGCAGATGGAAATATTAGTTGGCGATGCGACAGCTCATGCGCATCGGATTCAGAGGTTGGTTTAGAAAATTGGCAAAATAGACTTTATGAAGTTTTAGCACGCAGATGTGTGTTTATGACTAAGTCACTGCGATGGATTGGCGCAGAAATTAAGGATATTCCGTCGTTTGATGGTTTAGCAGATGTCAGTGGTTTTCTATAGCGGTTTGAGCAGGAAATTCCTCACGAGTAGAGGATGGCAACTATTGACCTTGCAGTAAGAGCCACACCTGCAAGATGGTGGCATGCACACAAAGAAAACATCACATCATGGGATGATCTTAAGAGATTGATGGTGATCAGATTCTCTAATGACAAGGAGTGTCTACAGCATAAATATATAGGAGAAAGTGACCCCACGTCACATATTAAGATCTGTGAACAGAATTGGTCAGACATTCCAGAGGATGAATGAGTTCACCTATTCATTCACACTTTAGACATAGTTCTAAGGAACTGGTACACTGAGACAGAGTTGCGCAGAGGAACGACTACATGGCCACTTATGATAGACAGCTTTCTACTCACTTTCAATTTTGAATCTGAGTATCCAAGAATTGATCAGGCTCTAGGGACTATAAAGACCAAGATATTTGATGACTGTACCCTACCAGTGTCTGCTCAGCTTGATAGGGCCATCCAGTTAGAACATGCACTAGAGTGTTACAACTTCGTAGAAGATCCAGGCGATGAGGATGAGAATCCTCGTAGTATCAACATTCCAGAGTCAGAAGGGACTCACGAAGTTGAGGGACCAAAAATAGAGATTCCAGCTATTACAGACCCTATTAAGATTAAAAATATCAATATTGGTATAGAAACAGAACCCAAGTTTGCCTCTATTGGAGACTATTGGGATGATGAAACGGTAGGACAGATCACAGATTTGTTACATGACTATCAGGACTTATTTCCCACTAAGTTTACAGAGATGAAGGGAATAATAGGAGATTTGGGAGTCATGAGGATACCTTTGAAAGAGGATGTTAGGCCAGTTAAGCAACGTCCATATAGATTAAATCCTCGTTATAAAGAAAAGGTTAAGGACGAGATTGAAAGATGCTAGAAGCAGGCATCATTGAACCAGTAGAAGAGAGCGAGTGGGTTAGTCCCATGGTTGTGCAGGAAAATAAAACTAAAGGAGAAATCGGAATTTGTGTCGATTTGCGCAAACTCAATGACGCATCGCTTCATGATCCATTTCCGACACCTTTTACTGATGAAGTTTTAGACAATGTGGGAGGACAGGAGATCTACTGATTCACTGATGGCTTTTCAGGCTATCACTAGATAAGAATCCATCCAGAGGATCGACATAAGACCACCTTTGCGACAGAATGGGGCTCATTCCAGTATACGGTAATGCCCTTTGGTCTTAAGAATGCACCAACTATTTTTTCTAGAGTAGTAGTTGTTGTCTTTAAGGAATACATCCATAAATTATTAGAAGCCTATTTTGATGATTAGACTGTATTTGGACTACTCGAAAAGCATATAGGAGATTTAAGGCTCATGTTAGAGAAATGTAGGCAATATTAGATTTCTCTTAACTTGAAGAAATGTATATTCTGTGCACCATTTGGTATTTTGTTGGGTCATATTGTTTGCAGACAAGGCTTGATGGTATATCCCGCAAAGATTGCCATCATTGTAAATCTTCCAGCACCCAACTCAGTCAAGCAACTGAGGACAGTGCTTGGTCATACCGGGTATTATAGAAAATTCATCAAAGGCTATGCAAAGATCACAACACCTATGGAAAAGCTCTTAAAGAAAGAAGTGAAATTCCTATGGAATGAGGAATGCCAACAAAGTTTAGACACTCTTAAAGAAAAGATGGTCACAACACCCACCTTAGTATTTCCATATTGGAACAAGCCATTCCATGTACATGTGGATGCATCTGGCATCGCACTAGGGATTGTCTTAACACAGCTAGGAGAAGGGGGTATCGATCACCCTATCATGTACTCAAGCAGAAAGTTATCTACCACAGAAAAGAACTACACCACTACAGAAAGAGAAGGATTAACTATGGTGTATGCTCTACAGAAGTTCAGGAACTACCTGTTGGGTGCCCCATTCAAGATGTTTATTGACCATTCCGCTTTAAAGTACTTGGTCAATAAGCCAGTTAAGAGGAAGGATCTGCAGATGGTTACTCCTATTTCAGGAGTATGATTTTGAAATTATTGTAAAACTAGGAAGATTGAATGCCGGACCTGATCATCTTTCGCGGATAGACTCAGGAGAAGAACCAAGTAATCTAGAAGATAATTTTCCAGATGCGCAATTGTTTTCTATCCAGATCGTAGATGACTATTACGCAGATATTATTCACTTTCTCACTATAGGGTGGGCACCAGTTGAATTTACTAAGTAGCAAAATAAACAGCTAGTTGTTAAAGCAGCAGACTTTACTTTGATCGCAGGACATTTATATAAGTTAGGTCCAGATGAAGTATTGCACAGATGCGTTATGCCGCACGAGAAAGAGACCATTATCAGAGAAGCACATTCAGGTACCGTAGGAGGTCATTTTGCAGGAAAGCCAACTGCTTAGAAAATTCTAGCTGCAGGATTATGGTGGCCTACGTTGCATAAAGATACTAAGGAGTTTTGCAGATGCTGCGATATTTGCCAGAGGATAGGAAAACCCTCCAGGAGAGATGAAATGCCGCTGCGACCACAGATTACGCTACGGGAATTTGACAAATGGGATATATATTTCATGGGTCCTATCAACCCACCAAGAAAACGAATTGGTGCGAGATACATCATCATAGGAACATAATACCTCACCAGGTGGGCAGAGGCCAAAGCAGTAAGGAATTGTGATGCTACTACAGCTGCGCAGTTCATTTTTGAAAACATCATAAGTAGATTTGGATGTCCAACAATTTTGATGAGTGATTAAGGCACACACTTTCTGAATCGCACTATTGAGGCCTCGACGGAGGAATTTCAGATACAACACCATAATAGCACTCCCTACCACCCACAAGCTAATGGTACGGTGGAGGCTTTTAACAAGATTCTAGAAAATACTCTTACTAAGATCTATAACAGCCAAAGAGACGACCAAGACCTCAGGGTTAATGCTGTATTATGGGCTTATAGGACTACATGTAAGAAACTTACAGGACATACACCTTTCAGCTTGGTGCATGGACAAGAGGCTGTTATTCCTAGTTTAAGAATTGCTCAAATTACCGAGATGGCTGATATAGACATGATGAATGAAAGACTAGCGTAGTTTCTTGCCTTAGAAGAAGATAGATTCATCGTAGGATTTCATCAAAAAGTGCAGAAGGCACGAGAAAAAGCTTGGCATGACAGACACATCAAGAGCAAGATTTTTCAGATAGGAGACCTAGTGCTCCTTTATGACAGTAAGTTTATTAAGTTTCCAGTGAAGTTCAAGACGCATTGGTTGGGGCCATATCAGATTCAGCAAGTTACAGAAGGAGGTGTTGTTCAGCTCAGTAAATTGAATGGGGAACTTGTTCCTACCTTGATTAATGGTAGTAGGCTCAAGCTTTATAGTGATAGCCACTCCACCTATAAGTCCTAACCCACAGAGCTAGCTAGTGCAGATGTCTAGTGTAGTTGAAAGGAGGCATCGCACCTATAACTAGTCTACACTTAAAAAAAAATAAAAAAATCCAAGTATGAGGAATCGCAGCAGAAAATTTTATGTTGCGCAAGTCATAGGACGCTATGGAGTTTTCAACGTCGTGATCCAGGACGATGCGGTGTGACATCGCATCGCTGCGATATCCCCCATGCCACGAGGATGATTTTGAAAAAGGAAAGAGGGCCAGTCACTTCGTCTTTTGACAAGCAATTAATCAAGAGATAGGTAGACATTACCCGAGATTTGGAAATAGTACAAATGATTGTCCTAGATTTGGCAAATCTTGGTCGAGACTGCAACTTGCACACGATTTCTGAGGGAAATTTGATTGGATTTTCAGCACTTAATGAGGATCGGGACGACGACTATTGTCTTATCCATGCAATAAATGTCACCAATGGGTCTAGTCTAAGTGACCGTTGCGTCAAATATTATCGCCTTCAGTATATATACACAGATCATTCAAACAGAAGGGTTACTTTTGCGAGTTCTGAGAGTTATAGAGCAATTTTTACAGTTTTCCCTATGCAGAGATACTCCAGTTACAGAGTGCTGGTTTTCCCTATTTTCGCAGCCATTACCAGTACAGAGTATTGCACTAGACGGTTTATGTCCAAGAAGGAACCTTTAGAAGAGGTTGTGCGATGATTCCAGCATGGTGGCCTCGAGTCTGCTATGACAACGCCGCCCAGGGTTGTGAAATTAGGTACACCACAGGTTAGATAGACGCCAAGGAAGAAGAGTCAAGCTCAGATAGCAGAAGAGTCCAGCCTAGAGCAGGAAGAAGAAGTTCATATGGCAACAATATACATTGTGCCACAAGTCGAGGACGCACAAGAGGTAACCATTCCCAAGGGTGCTAAGTTTCTTGTTCTGCTACCAACGATTGATCCTCGTGTAAAGGAGGATGGATACATGTTAGGATATGCCCCTGTTCTCAAATTCACATACTATAACCTTGGAGACAGTAAGACATATCCTCAATTTTGGCCAAATCACTATCTTAAGGTTCAGAGGAACCCGAGGACCGGTGTAGATGAGTTTGTTCCTATGGAACATGTCCAGATTCTTGAGCAGTCAGGCTTGCTCAATTTGTTGAGAATGCCACATTTTGGATGAGGTCCAGAGGTTAATGGCGTGGTGCGCATGCTTCTTTCTTGTGTACATGGAGGTTACCTTTGGCTGGGTAACATGATTTATTTGAATGTTGATTTGATACACCGTATCACTGGGCTATCCAAGATTGGTAAGGACCCTCAGATGCATATATTAGGGAAGAGAAAGGATTCCAAGCTAGTAGCAACACTAGTTAACAAATATAAGCTACAGAGAGGAGGTTGGGCTTATGACCTCACAGCCTTAACAAATGATACACTCAGATTCATAGCCAGTCTACGTGCAGGCAGACTGTTAACTAAAGTTCGCCCAAAAGAAGTCATAGGATCAGTAATTCACCTTGCCATACAAGTTGCAGAAGGTGAACAATTTAATTGGTGTTTGTTTTTACTAAATATTTTTCTACAAGATTGTTTGGCAGCACAGGACGAGCTAAACCACCCCTTCCACTTCTCGTGGCTGCTTATATTATGTGCATTTGTCAGGTGGAAAGAGCCGCTCCATACCCAATTTCTACAGCTACGAGGGGGAGAGTGCCGAGGCACACGCTATGCAAATCTATGGGAAAGCAACAGTCTAGCCAAGAAGAAGATAAATATGATAGTATTCTATGAATACTATAAATTGTTGAAACGAGTCATCTAGGAGACACCGCGGATCAACACAGAGATTGTTGACTTGTATCACAATCGGCTTGATTTCATGGTGGACAGGCATACAATTTATCTAAGGCCAAAAGGGTTTAGAATAGATAACTGGGCTACTGGATTATTCAGGATGACAGTGCAGGATGTCGAAGATGTCATCAAAGACTTTGATGAAGATTGGAAGAAGGCATTAGAAGATGCCACAGCAGGAACTATACCAGTAGATACCGCACCAACAGGCCCATTAGACAAAGGAAATGATAAGGTGGGTTCTAAGAGGAAAGATGTAGAAGAAGTTCCACCAGAGGCACAAAAGAGGAAAAAAGCTAAAGCCTCAAAGCCAATTATATAGGCCGCACTAACAGAGGATGACTATAATCTCATCGCAACGAGATTGCAGGACGAAATGCAGGAATCATTCCAGAAGATGCAAAAATCGCAGGACAAGCTGTAGAGTACCATAGATAAGCAGCTTCAGGAGTTGCAAGCACTAACTGAGAAGACTGCTATGATGCAGACTCAGTCAGTCAAACCGACAGCAGGAGAAATCTCAACACAAGCGATTTCCCACGAGGAAGCCTTTGCCAAGGATCGTATCAATACAGTGTTGATACCGCGAGGGAGTATCCGACTCCCTGCGTCGATGATCGATGTGCAGATACAGGTTAGACACCCTGTTGAGGTTAATCTGGCACAATTCCTTGTTGATCAACTACAGATGATCCAGTAGCAGATAGCCGCAGAGCTCAGGGATAGAGAGCTTGCGACTTATAAGCGGAACACTCAATTGAGACAATAGAATGCAGAACTCACCGCAGGATTTTAGACAAAGGCGGAGGAGTTAAAACAATATGAAGAAAATGAACAGGATCTAAGTCAGGTCCTATAGAGCATTGCATTGGAGTTACCCCAGTGTAACATAGAGGTTTCCTTGCCTCTCCCACAGAAGGTAAGAATAATTGCAGAAAGAGAAAAGGCTCTCGAAGAGACAGTGGCCAAAATGGAGGAAGACCACAAGGCACAGATTGCTAAGCTTGAGGCTTGAGCACTAGGCACACCTGAGGCAGACAAGGAAGCAAGGGCGCAGGCCTTCAGAATCGCTTCAACACAGATGAAGTGTTGCATAGATGATGCAGAGTCATCGCTAGTGGATGCGATGAAGACATGGTCGGAGCTAGATGAGCTCCCAGATAGAATAGATTTGCAGCAGAGCATCTAGAAGATAGAGAATACAATAGCAGCAATCAAGGAAGAAGTCAAGACCTTAGGAGCTCTTGCAAAGATGAAAAAGACAACAGAGATGAACCGCTTGCAACAGGAAGTGCAGCGGTTGCGAGCAAAAGAAATATAGTTCAATAACCTGCTTCAACCATATTAGGAATAAATCGCAAAGCTGGTCGGTGCGGTTGAGCAGAAGGTCAAGGAGTTCACTGCAAGCAAGAGTGAACTTGATAACACAGAAGACCCCTTGATTAGTCATGATATGCTGGAAGCGGCACAAGCCTATGTCAAAAATATGGATAAAGACGTCGCAGGACTCAGGGAGAAATTCACAAGGACTTCGCAGGAAGCCAAGGAGAAGCTACAACAAGAGAAGCTAGCTGTTAGTGGTTCGGGGACAAGCCACAAGTAAGTGTTAGGGGACTATTGGAGCAGGGCCTCGCAGCTACAGGAGAAGCTACCATTTTTGGAGGATAGATAGTTTTGGTGAGGATATAAGAGAGTAAAGGCACGATGCCCTAGCGTGTTTCCCACTGTGGATCAGCACCGAAAATCGTGACTATCGGGACAAGGAAATCAAAGGGAAAGAGTACCTAAAGCAACCGAGAAGAGAGAGCTCAACCACTGCATTGAAGACAGCGACGACGACAGGAGGGCTCAGCTACCCTCATAAATGGAGAAGGAGCAATGGGCCGAGGCATTAAAGACAAAGGATAGAAGGGGAGCAATCGAGGAAGCGGCGCCCCATACCCACGATCAGCACCGGAAATCGTGGAAGACTGCAGAAAGCTACGGGTGTGACCAGTAAGCGATAGTTCAAAGTACAGATAGGCTGACTGTCATAGTTAGGGTTTTGGGTTACTGTTGGGATAGGCCCACAGTGTTGTATCATGGTGAGACCTTCGGGCCACCTATTTAAGCATGTATTTTGTATTGTAAAAGGTTAGCTAATAGATGGTTGGGTTGTTACTAGTTGTCATCAGTGTTGTAAACCCATCGAGGAAGAGTCGAGCTCTGTTTCTGTTAATCAGTCTGTAGTTATCCTACTGTAACCAGTAGCCGACTCCTTGAGCATGAAGGTAACCCGCAGGGATTGAGAGAGAGAGAGAGGATATATTGTAAGAAGAAACATTAGAAAAGAGATCTAAGAGATAAGGGCTTCCAGCTGTGTGCATGGAGTTTCACCAAAGATCTCAAGCTGCATAATAGGTTGCAGCGGAATTGTGTGTACTCTCTCAAGATATAATAAAACACAGTTCCTGTGGACGTAGCTTCCCAGCTGGAAGTGAACCACGTAAAATCCGTGTGTTGTGCGATTGTTTCATATGATTGTGCTTTATATATTTGCTATCTGTTATCTGTTACATGAATGTTGCTTATCACTTAATGAATACATGTATGCTATCCTTCAGTTTACAGTAACTTAGAAGGTTAAGTGTGGGTTGAATGTGTCAAGTATTTTGCATATGAGTTTATCAATGCTTGATTCACAATAGCTAACAATTACAGCGTTAAGTAGCCTTGTATGTTTAGTTTAGTAAGTTGAACATAAGTGATGGTTAAGTGTGTTTAGCTGCAGGAAGTTTAAGTGAAGTTGCTTAACACCCTGGTGAAGATCGACTGAGCTATCATACCCAAGGAGAAAGCCTCTGGGCTTTGTGTGTGCATGAGCATTTTGAGTCTGTTTGTAAGAAGTATCATAGCGCAGAAAGACGATATCGCACTGTTAGAGGAGCTGCGATGTGAAATATCGCAGGTTACGGGTTGAGTAGAGGAGAGTTGCGCATCGTCCTAGAAACCACAATGCGATAAGAGTCAATCTTTTCGTAGAGTCCGCGAGGAAGAGTTACAGCGACTTGAAGAGAGATCCCACTAGCTAATAAGAGTCGCGCGAACTTAGGATGCTACAAAACCTGGTTGAGGAAACTTGATTATTCAGCCAACCCATTAGGATCACTTCGGGTGAGACTTCAGGCCGTTCTACGGTCTATCGCCGAAAGGTCCAGTGAGCTAGGGGTTTTGTTGGTACATTACAGTAAACCTGGGTCTGCCCAGATGACCAATAATGCAGATGATGGCGATTCCGTATTTATATACTGAAGATATAGACGATGATGCTTTTAGTATTCACATACTGGAGATACAGATGGTGATAGTTCAGTATTCACATACTGAAGATGTAGATGATGATGGTTTAGATGGTGATGTGCTGACGAAGCCTCTGTCCCCAGTAAAGTTTAAACACTTTCGAGACAAGATTGGTGTGGTTCGAAAAGACCTTCCCTGAAAGGGGGAGTAGTGATGTTGCAATGGGATTGTATCATCCTTGAATTTTAGTTCAGAACGGATTTGGTGAACTTCGGTCATCGAGAAGGTGGCAGGATTGTATCATCCCTGGACTTCGGTTCAGAACGGATCCGGTGAACTTCGGTCATCGAGAAGGTGGCAGGATTGTATCATCCTTGGACTTCGGTTCAGAACGGATCTGGTGAACTTCGGTCATCGAGAAGGTGACAGGATTGTATCATCCTTGAACTTTGGTTCAGAACAGATCTGGTGAACTTCGGCCATCGAGAAGGTGGTAGGATTGTATCATCCTTGAACCTCGGTTCAGAATAGATCCGGTGACTTCGGTACTCGAGAACGTGTGTTGATCCCGTAATTCCAATAGGAAGGATTGTCTGAGTTCCACAACTGTGTTGATCCCGTAATTCCGAAAGGAAGGATTGTTAGTAACTCCGTAAAGACCTAAATCCCATAATTCCGAAAGGAAGGATCATTGACTTGATCCCATAATTCCAATAGGAAGGATTGTCTAAGTTCCACAGATGTGTTGATCCCGTAATTCCGAAAGGAAGGATCGTTAGTAACTCCATAAAGACCTAAATCCCGTAATTATGAAAGGAAGGATCGTTGGTAGCTCCGTAAAGACTTGATCCCGTAATTCCAATAGGAAGGATTGTCTGAGTTCCACAACTGTGTTGATCCCGTAATTCCGAAAGGAAGGATCGTTAGTAACTCCGTAAAGACCTAAATCCCGTAATTCCGAAAGGAATGATCATTGACTTGATCCCGTAATTCCAATAGGAAGGATTGTCTGAGTTCCACAGATGTGTTGATCCCGTAATTCCGAGGTTTACCTTTTGGTTTCAAGCTTGGCCCAGCAGAGTCACCACTTCTGTTAGCCGAAAATACGCACCTCCTACAGAAATGAGTTGTTTCCCTAGATCTGAATGGTTCAGGTCTAGAACAAAGCACAAACCCAAATGTTCAACTCTCCATAGATCTAGTTAATTACTTGAATGTAATTCTACAATACGTCTCTCAAAGTTTTTCCTCACTATCATTGAAGCTTTCTCCTCTGATAATGCAGAAGAATCTACAAAAGATGAAAGATAACAAGAAAAAAATGATAGCATACAATATAATCAACTAGATTTATGCTTGTGACCAAGGAATCAAGTAATACATACACATGATACAGTAAATATGAGAAAGAATTGAAATAATTGGAGTTATGCCTTGGTGTTGAGAGTTCATTCTAATGGCTCTTTGCCTTTGACTTCACCTTTCCTCCAATAGCTCCAGAATTATTTTGGTAGAGTGTGAGTATGCAACACAATTCTTCCTCCTCTCTCCCATGGGGGATGAGCTAGTATTTGAAGGCATGGGACGATAGGTATGGTTGAGGATCTCATGGGTGAGGTGGAGAGAAGATCCAAAACTGAAGGATCTCAAGCTCCCACTGGTCCTAATCCATAGGGATGAGGTTCCATGGAGGTAGGCTTCAAGAATCCTCTCGAAGCTTCCTTTTTTGTCTTAAAAACTTGAGCACCGCACCTTTAATGAAGCAAACAGACGGTGTTAAGGGGGTAATGCTCTTTCAATGAAGGGAAAGAGCGATGGACCCACTCTTTTGCTATGTAAAAGGAGCGTTGCTGATGTAGGTAATGCTTTTCATCAATGGAGAAGGAGCGTTACTGGCTCAAAATAAGGAAAATTGCAAGGGAATAATTTCTTCCTTCATTTCTCTAAGGAAAACTTTGAGGGATTGGAGCAAATAAGGGAATACCTATCTCATAACATGATGGTGACGGGATTTAGCTATACACTCCACCTTCTCATTTCTGAGTAAATCTTAAACTTCTTACTTAATTGTAATTTTGACACCTGTAATGCATGAATTTGGAAGCTCAATACTTTCACCTTTAGTTGAATCGTGGTTCACAAAATGTACTTTTTTTTGGCCCATCAGATATCACTGGTTTTAAAAACTCAAATCTACCCAATGCATCATAAGGGTCTTGTTCTCGTTTCAGTTCATATTTTGGAGTTCTTGCTACTTCAATATTTTGAATGCAAGGAATAAGGCTTAATTTCTTCACTGTATACACTATAGCTATTGAGTGATAAATTGTGCTAAAACATTTATTTCTGGAAGGTTACCCATTTATCATATCAACCTGTGACAAAATAATATCCATTGGCATGGATCACAGGGTCTTAGAAGAACTCGAACCCTCCAAAAATGATTTCCACGTCATCTGACCAACGTGAGGTTTCACGCTCTTAGAACATGGCATATTTTCCAAAGGCAATGTCAATTTTATCCACGACATATGTTTCTTCCAGCACATGTCTCCAAAATATCTCGCTTCTGCGTAGATTTAGAGATAGAAACACATTTTCTTCAGTGGCCATTATAATACGCTTTCTTTCTTGATTTCTGGCTAAAATGTACCTCTGGGCATCAAGGTTCAAAAGATAGAAGGCGTATTCTATCCATGCAATCGTATAACTCTTGAAAGGGCTTAGATGGTTCTTCTACCATTACATCATGAGAATTCTTCAAAATTGTTGTTTTTAATTATATCCCTTAGGAGAAATAAACCATAGTTGCAAGCACCTACGTTTCATACGTTTTTTCCTTGAACCATTATCCCACATTCATAACGTGAAAGAGATATTTATTGTTTATATACCCTGATAGCTTTAAGCAGAATAAAGCATTAAAATGGGCAAGTTTAAATACGCCAAATGACTGTTATTTGGATCTTAATGCACATATTTTAGATGCCAAAGATTTATGTTTTAAAAATATTATATATATAAATGTTTCCGTTCAACATAAATAAATTATTATTTTTTAAATAATTTATATTTTAAAAATATTATATATATAAATGTTTCAAAACTTTTGAAAACATTATAAAAAAATCTTGCTATTAATCCTAAGTCAAATTAATTCTAATTTTA
>LPNX011123292.1:3851-31336 GCA_001517045.1 Pseudotsuga menziesii | reverse complement strand
ATTTTTTGAGAGAGAAAGTGTCTCAAAAAGTGGTCAAATTGGAGTATATTGATACGAAGGAACAAATTGCAGGCATTTTCACTAAGGCGTTACCTGGAGAAACATTTTCTTGTCGTGGGCAGAAATTAGGGGTTATCCCTCATCATTAAAAAATTAACTAAAAGGATGAAAACCGTGTCACGAGAAGAGGATAAATGTTGATAGGGGGAGACACACCCACAGGAGGAGTGATTTTAAAAATCTATGGTCCATAAGTAAATAGTTATGAGTGGTTTTGATCTCCTCAAAGGCGGATTGATGTTGCTGATATGAAATTGTAATACTTCTGATTTCTCTTGCTGCATATTGAGGTTACTATGTTAAAAATTACGGTCTCTAGAAGTAAGATTTACATCTTCATATTGTTAAAAAAAAGCACGGGAGAGTGAGATAAGCATTCAAAGAGAAATGCAAGTATACTTTGATGTGTTGCTTAGACATGACTACAAGCTATAATATTATGAAGGAATATAGCAAAATTGAGCAACGTTATAGGTGGAGTTTTTCTCGAAAATTTGTTATTGTTGTCAAAGGGGGAGAAAAATTGCCTAAAGGAGAAAATATTGCCATCAATGCCAAAAGGGGAGATTGTTGATTAAATTGGCATTGTTTTCAACATAATATCATAAGAAAATGATGAAATAGTCCAAAAATATTGATCCAAAAGAAGACAGTTGGCTAAGCGGAGTCGAAAGCATTATAATGCTAAGTTTCTATGAAGTGAAGATTTGGACGACCCAGATCATAAGAGAGAGAAAGATTAATGGTCTAGAATAGTTTCCGCAATGCCAAGGTGAAATATTGTTAAAGTCATGGGAAGACTATTGTGGAAGTAATTTTTGGGAATTTATGAAAAGCAGACCCACAATCTGCAATCCATAATTGCGGAAGCAGTTTCAGAAAAGTTGAAAGGAAACCATACAACCCGCAACCCAGCATTGCGAAAGGAATGAGTTCTCATAGATTGCGTAAGGGACGATTGTGGAAAGATCGTTGCGGAAAGGATAAATGAGGAATCCTTTTTTGAAAAAGTTGAAGGGAAGGCCCACAACCTATAACCCACAATTGTGGAAGGAAGGATATCCCATAGATTGAGGAAAGGGCGATTGTAGAAAAGAATATTGTGGAAGGTTAATTGCGAAAAGATAAATGCAGAAAGGTAATTGTAGAAGTGGCAATATGGTTTGCAGAAAGATAACTGCGGATATTAGATTGATGTTTGGATTGTGACCATTGTCAAATCAACGATAGAGGAGAATTCTGCTGTGTGAAAATACACAGAAGATAGTGGCAATATCAAGTCGTAGAATTTGAAAGTAATCATTATGCCATAATTTCCCATCAACAGAAGAGAACGATTGCCAAGAGTATCAACGGACGTAAGCTAATCCGCTAGGTGAAGGAGAATAATTTAGCATAACAACTAAAATTAGAGATAAGTTAATTTTAGTTAACTCTGTAAAATCTAAGTTCTATTAAAAATGAACTTAATGAAGAAGATCAACATTTGAGTAAGGACACGAGGTATTTGTGCAATGCTTCAATGGAAAGACACGATAATTCAAGTAAAGATATGATGATATTTATGCATAATTCAAACCTGGAGGGAAAGTGTCTCTACAATTCAGATCATAGAAGTAGCTAGAAGAGGTAGAGACCAGTGACATGGAGAATTATCTATGACATAGTAGAATAAAAAAAGAGATATGGAATATTGATAAAACATATCAGGGTGGCATGGTGGTGCTAGGGCATGCAACAAACCTGCAGGGGGTTGGAGCAACCTTCAAGTAGTGGTTGGAAAATAGGGTGTTGTTGCATCCTTGTATATTGTAGCAGGAAAAAACTCGGGGTTTTGTAGCTTCCCTGTCTGTAGTAGAAAGAAAAAAGTCTAGGGTGTTGATGTATCCTTTTTGTAGCAATAGATAAACAATTTTGTAAACCTCATATTATTATTAATGAGTTTGAATTGGTGGTTTTCTCTTTGCGGTTTCCATGACAAATTTCCATGTCCTAACTTGGTTGACTCATTGTGTATCTTGTATTTAGAGTTATTTAAGTAAAAATAAGGCAGTACTGATTCACTCCCCCCATCTCAGTATTGTTGGACAATCAAACAAATATTTCATATGATTCCAAATTACATATATAATATTTTAAAAGGTTACCATCCCAACCAGATTAGAATCCTCTATAGTCTCCCATGCATAATTTGATCTGGGTGCCCAGGTGCATGACAATGACAACAATTCGATTAAATGAATCGATTACTGTTATGATAGAAGCATAATACTAATAAGAAAAGAAGGAAATACACTACACGCAGGAACATACACAGATACACTGACAATATGCAAGAGTTCGAACCAATCTCTATTGTTTCATTATTGTTCTATTACTTTCTTGTATATTACAATAGTGTGCATGCTTATATAGAGTGTTGAGAATGCTTGGGATTCCTTCCCGTTATATTCAATTACACAGAAGTTGGAATGGTTCATAATTTCAACTGTTACAGATGACTAGAAGGCTGAGAGACAATCTGTCGTAGTCGTGTCGACTGCTGGTGTCAACGATGCTTATTGACGTGCTGAATATTTCGAAGTTGACATTGAAACTGTCGAGGTTCAGACTTGTTGGAGTCGATTTTGAACCTGTCGGAGTCAAAAAATGATGCCAACTACTGCGTGGATCATACCTCCTTCCTTAAGAAACAATTGTCCCCATTGTTTTCTCATACAGACGAGGAAACTTCTTGGTGAGTTCAATAGCAAAGTATGACTTTCCTTGTGCTGGGAGTTGTTTGACTTTAGCCACTTGAAACAAGGGGATTGCATCTATCCTTGTATGGTGTATTCGTCATCCCACAATGGTGTCGCAAGGAAGAGGCTCCTGAACATCTAGATGGATGTCTTTGGGTTTTGTTGTCTGTAAGTTGTCCTGTTCCAATAGTGGTGAATAGTATGGTTGAAGTAAATCCACATTAAATACTAGATGCAGACCCAAGCATGAAGGAATGTCGAGCTGAAAAAGTGTTTTCTTGAATCTGCTTAAGGATACTATATGAACCATATCGCAAAGCATTCAGTTTTTTGGTATGGAATAGTGAAGCGTTCCTTCTTGAGATGCAACTAGACATGATCCCTAACTTGAAATGAATGGGGAATACAATGCTTATCGTATTGGGCCTTAGATTTTGCATTAGATTGTTGCAACATTTCCTATGCTTGCTTATGAATGTTGTATATTTGATCTTGAAAATTCAATGCTTTTTCAACTTCTTGTCGATTAGAGTTAATGGCGTTTGATTGTGTCGAGGAACTAATCAAGTCAATGGGCGATGAGGGTTGAAATCTATAACAGATATCCAATGGACTCTTTCCCGTAGAAATATGCTGAGCATGATTATAATTGTGCTATATATATGGGATACTCTCATCCCATGTTTGATCATAATTATGGTTGTACATGCAGAGAAGTTGTACTACCAAGCGATTCACAACTTCCATATGTCCATATGTCTGAGGATGGAAAGATGTCGATACAGAGAATCTCGTGTCAAGTTGTTTCCATAGAGTCTTACAAAATATGCTGACAAATTTGGCATCTCTATTAGAATTCATGGTCATTGGTAATCCATAATGTTTCTAGACATGTTCGAAGAAGAGCTGGGAAATCTATTGTGTTTTCGTAGTCTTCTTGCAAGGAATGAGAATAACCATCTTGGAAAATTTATTGACTACTACTAATATCATGTCATGCTAATGTTTGGTAGTAGGATATCCTCTCAAGTAGTCCATAGAAATAGATTCCCATGGTCGACTAGGAACCGACAAAGGCGTATACAATCCTTGTCGTCAATTTGTCAGTTTATCAATGGCACAAACCATGCATGATCGAATGTACTTGTTGACGTAAAACTTAAGTGAAGGCTAATATAAATACTTTTGGGGGATGGCATGGGCCTTTGCTACTCCAAAGTATCCTACAGTATTTTTGTAGTGCGCATCCCAAATGAGATTCTGTTGTTGCTCACTTATTGGTACACAAAGTTGTCTAAGCATGTATAGCAAGGTATCTTTCAAGAAATAGTCGGTAGTGGATGGAGGTTTGGTTTGAAGTTGTTGATGAATTGCAGAAAAGTCGTAGTCTACCGAATACAATTGAGGCCAAGTACTGGTGTCGTAGCCCTGCATACTCATCAGTGTAAAAAATGGAGTAATGGGTGGTTAACTTAGACAATCAGTTGTGACATTGGCTTTACCTTTCTGATACTTAATTACCGACTAAAATTGTTGTAGGTGATTAATTCACTTGAGTTTTCAAGTTGTTTGTAACTTTGACTAAGACAGGGCGAAGTGTAAAGGCTTGTGGTCAGTAAGAATGATCGTCTCCTTACAAAGAATGTAATGTCTCCATTTCTTAAGGGCTTGCACAATGGCATATAGTTCCTTTTCATACGTCGGATACCTTCTAACGGCATCGTTGAAAGTTTTGGAATGAAAACTTACTGGGTGACTAGACTAAGTGATTACTGTGCCTAAAGCATAGTCCAATGCGTTCGTCTCAATCTTAAAAGGTCGATGCAAATCAGGTAACACAAGTACTAGTGCAGTACAAAAGTTGTGCTTGAGCTTCTCAAAAGCTCGTTGTTGTGTAGATGTCCATTTGAAGACAATTTTCTCATTTCCCTTAGTTGACTGATTCAAAGGTCGGGATATGTGGATGAAACCGAGGATGAATCGTCGATAAATTTTTGCGACACCAAGAAAACTTCTTAGTTCATGAATGATTTGAGGAATGGGATAATATTTAAGGATTTTTACTTATCTGGATCGACATGAATTCCTATAGAGTCAATTACATACCCCATATATTTGATTTTTGTTCATCGCAAATGATCCTTTTCCATATTCAAATAGAGTTGATGTTTCCGAAGAGTGTCGAGGACTTGTCAAAACTATTAGACATGTTCTTCCCATGATCCACTAAAAATAAAGATATCGTCTAAATATACAATTCCACACTTGTTGATGAAAGGTTGAAGAATGTCATCCATATATCGCATGAAGTTCATAGGTGCATTGGTTAAGCTGAAAGGCATGACTAACCATCCAAATAATTCTTCCTTGGGCTTGAAAGTAGGTTTCCATACATTGGTAGGCTCGATTGGAGTTTGATGATATCCCAACTTGAGGTCAAGGTTAGTAAAGAATTTATCACCTTTCATACAATCGATGAATTTGTATATCCTTGGAAGAGGGTATATGTTCTTTACCAAAAACATTTGAGAGCATGGTAGTCAATGCAAATGCACCAAGTACTATATTTCTTTGGAATGAGGACGATTGGAATTCCACAAGGAGAGGATTTGGTTCATATGTGACCTTTATTGATCAAATATTGAATCTATGTGTGAATCTCTTCATTCTTGATAATGGATCTTTTGTAAATAGATGAATTAGGTAATGAAGAACCAGTAACAAGTTCAATGGATTGTTTTACTCAGAAATGTAGAGGTACTCCGTTTGGATCTTGAAATATGTTATGATATTCATCAAGAATATTGTCAATCTATTGCTAATGTCAGGAGATGCACTAGTCAGTGGGTCGACTAGTTCCTAGACTCTTCCTGGGATGCTGAGGTTTAATCATGATCAATGCGAACCTCTGAGCATGCTTGATGAGCTTCTTTATCTATTTGCAATATACCATCGCAACCATTGGTGTAGGTCATCGCTCTGACATACCATACCATTGTTTATGTATTTTGATAATCACCGTCTGAGGCCATTCCTAATAAATCCCATGTTAATCCCATAAATAAGGTTTCCCAAACAGGGCATTGGCTATGGAAAGCGGTGACAGATCACATAGTACTTCATCTTCAAAAGGATTAATGAAGTAGGTGAGTCTACATGGTCGGGTGATTCTTAGTTCCTGTCCATCCTTCATCCATTCGATATTATAAGGGTGAGGATGTGGAGTGGTGACAAGACCTAGTTTCTTCATGAGATATTCAGAAACAAATTTCTTCTGGCTGCCATTATCCACAATGAGATGCAATGGATTATTTTGAATCGATATTTTTGTATGGAATAGGCGCTCTCCTTCCTCCTCATCGAAAATGTTTGAGGATGTAAAAATGGTCGATGTCAATGTAAAAATGGTAGATGCTTCTAGGTCAGATTCTACCAAGGTTTTGTCGGACAAGTTGAAGCTTGAACAATTTCCAAAAATGTCTTCCAAGCCCTGCATTCAAACGTATCATTCCATGATGAATTGTTGTAATCACACCCATTTCTCAGCAAGGGGTTGTTTGCTATGTTCCCTTTTTTCTTTTTGAGAGTGCTTATTGCTATGATATTGCTTTGGTGGGGTCAACTGAGAAGTGTGTCTTGACTTGTTGGAGTTGACTTGTGACTTTTTGTCAAATGTTCGACCTGTTGGCTTGGTCATGAAGCGTGCTTTTCCTTTATGTTTAGCTTCAAGATTATTGGCATAGTGGAATGCATCTACAAGCATACTCACAGTTAGGAACTCCATTTATTGTTGAATGTATGGGGATAATTCACTGATGTACTTCAAAACAAGCAGTTTCTCTTCTTCTTGAACGCCAAGTCTCTCCATGAGTCGATATAAATCGCCGGTGTAACTATGCATGGACTGGTCTTTCCATTGCCTTAGTTGTTGCCACTTCTTATACTGTTGTTCAATGTATTTGGGTGGGTAGAACTTCTTCCAGATGTACTTGAAAATTTTCTCCCATGTGTCTATGGGGTCTCCGTCTTTCTCCATATTTGTTGATAGGTTCTCCCACCAGTAGTGCACATAGGTCGACATTTTTAAGGATGTGTTGAGCCCCATTTTGTTACCCATTTTGAGCTAAAAACCCTATGTATTAACGAATACTTTGTTGTCATTTTGGCGTCTTTGCATGATACGGATTACCATTCAGCTTAGGTATGACTTTATTTTGGATTTATTTTAGATTGATTTATTCTTGGTTATTTTACTGTTTTAATGAGTGAATTTGACGATTTACTGATGTAATTTCTAATAGATGTATTCTTAATTGCATAACATACCTTTTGAGGCAAGTTTACACACAGATGCACGTTCAGTTAGATATGCACATAGCATATCTAGCTCCTCATATAGCTCACTGAACCAACCGCACATTCAGGTTGATTGATTCTCTAGCATTTAAGCATGGAGTGAATTGGAAACCGCCGAATGCCCACCTGTTGAAGTGTTAGCATGGGCCTCATTCTGGAAGATTGCTAGCGTATATCAAAATGCTAGAAAAAGGGAGCCACTTCACGCCGATGGAAGCCAACTCGCGACAAGGAAGGAGAGCAACTGTGTGTTGGCATTAAAACAATGAATTGTAATAATGGTTGACTTATCCTAGAAGAGAAGTCGACCACTAAAGGGTCGACTTGCTCGCTTTCTAAAAACCATATATATGAGAACGCTTGTATGCGAGAGGGATTTAGAGAGAAGTAGAAGTAGTTTTTAGTTCAGCTAGTTTATGTAAATTCAGACTGTTTATTTTTAATGGAAAAGTTCTATTAGACTGTTTTTTATCGTGCTCCATTAACACGTAGTAGGATGTAACTCTATTTTCTGGGAGGGCCCCCGCCAATCAGAGTTTTTATTTTTGTATAGTCTCTTTCCCTTCTTCGTAAATTAGCATATGGTTTATGTAGTTTCATTTCTGCAATTGTTTATATTGTTTTTGTAGCTTAGATTTCATTTCCAGTCTTATGATGCTTATAGGTTATATTTCATTTTAAACTTATGATGCTTATGTAATCTTTCATTTCAATTTGGAAACTGGTTGCATATAGATTAGACTGTCATTCTTTTGTTACAGTTCCAGTTTATTAGATTAGATTGTAACTCCTTTGCATATAGATTAGACTGTCGTTCTTTTTGAGGCATTTGCACATAGACTAGATTGTGATTCCTCTACATATAGACTAAACTGTAAATTCCTTTTGATGCATCTGCATATAGATTAAATTGTAATTATGTTTATGCATTTCCATATAGAGTAGACTACAATTTCCTTTTGATGTGTTTGCATATAAACTGGGTTGTAATTCTTTTTGATGTATTTCTAGTTTATCATTTGATTCAATGTTAATATAATAGATTTCTTTCAGTATTATAGGATGTAATCATGGTTAGTTTTAATTATGTTAGTTCTTAGTATGCTCTGAATTTATTCAATCTTTAGTTCCTTTTTAAATTACATTAGATAGTAATGCTTTTAAATTATGAATTGTATTATCTTGTAGGGTGAATAGGTTTGAGTTATGAATCGTAATTGTATGTGAAGCAGTTGTTAACTAGATTTAAATTCCTGTATTCACATCTTAGTTAAGTGCATGCATAGGTCAGTTGATCCGAAATCATTTAGATCAATTAACTTTTCAAAGTTTTAAGTATTTCTGTATACAGCCTGTCATACAGACAATCTATTTGCTTCGTTATACACACTGCCATTTCAACCTGTTGTTTAGTATTTTATACATTCCTTAGCATAATTTACATAATTTAGGTTTGTTTCTTTAGTTTCTTCGAGTAGGTTTTGATTAAGGATAGTTAGACAGTAATTATACTTGTTTTCAGAGTATGTAATTAAATTATTTAGAGTGTTTATTAAGCCTTTAAGCTTTCTTACCATAGGATTATATTAGTTTGAATTCATTCTATTTCTGTACATGCAGTTTAAAGTTAATTATAATTGGTAGATATATATTGATTGGTCACTAATAGGAGTGTTCTTTTCAGATTAGATGGTTCTTAAATAAGAATTTATATCATCATTAGGTTTTATTAGTCAGGTCTTTTCTTTTGCATTGTTAATAAGTGTTTATGGTACAAAGGAACTATGTTTACCATCACTTGCAACTGGACATTCCTTAGTTTACATATCTTTGTAGAGGTAAAGTTAGAATTAATTCCTTTTAGCTTCTATACCTCATTTGAAATCCACTTTGACTCTCCTCCTACCCCTGTCCCAGTCACTGTGAATGCTTATCCCCAAAACAATCCGGGAGAGTGGAATTAGTCTGAATTGCCATATAGATTCTTAATTCAATATTTTGGTTGATGTAATTCTATAAATCTTCCTTTGTATAGTTAGTTTTCGAAGTTGATAGTTTTCTATCTTGTTTTTGTTTTACATCAAGTATGTATAAAGTAGAGTAGTATAACTAAATACTACACTAGCCTAGTCCTCTAGCTTAATCATCTTAAGCTGTCGAATTCTTAGGAGTATTTGCTTCTTGTTTAAAAAGATATTTTGATTTATGTCTGTTAAAATATTGCCACAACACCTTAGGAATCTTTCTGCCTTCGCATATATTTTGTAGCAACTTGTTGCAGCTGCAACATTTTCCCAAAATTCAAAAAAATTTCGGGACCCTCTTTTTGCTTAGATTGGTTTGATTTTCTTCTTTGATTTGATTTGATGACTCTCTAGAAAGAATTTCCTAGTGCTTGAAATGATCCACTACTTGTTTAAATTTATCATTGCCTTTGAATGCGTTTCCAAGTGTTTGAATCGGAAGTTTATCTACTTGTTCTCCCGCCGTTGCGGAGAGATAATCAGCTTTAGCTTCGTTATTATTTTTTGATGCATATGTCTCAATCGGCTGAGTTTTTGTTTCGCATCGGAAAGTACGGTTACTTCGTTCTCCACAGTTGCGGATGGAAGATTGTGAAGTCCCCCGATACATTGATTTTTTAACCCCGCTTTGTCGTTTTCGCCGATCCTTAAGTTTTGGTTTTCCGCCGTTGCGGCTTCCAAAAGCACTACCTTTCCGATCTTTTAGTTGTTTTCTCTTCCGATTCAGACCTTGCATAACGGGGCGTGATGTCCTTTATGTTCCCATTGTTGCGGCTCCTTATACCGCTATCGCCTCGACGTTTAGTCTTGCGAAGCCCCGGTGCGCTATTGGTTTCTCCCGGTTAGCTCTACGGATGTCTCGACGGTTGGCTTAGTGGTTTTGCCACCCAACGTTGCAGAAGGAATTATTCTTGTGACCTCCGATCCTTATGTTTCCACCATCCGATGCATGTCGGCCCTCTAGTCGCATGTCTATAACCTTCTTCTCTTCCGTCGTTGCGGCTGTGCAAAGCACTTGGCTTCCGATGCCGTAGTCTTTCCGATGTCCGATACTGCAGTGTTTAGTGTTTATTTCGTCGATGTTTTCTAGTATTGTGGAAGCCATAGTAAATTGTTCCCCCGCCGTTGCGGCTCCTTGATGAACTAATCGTCCGATCCATAGTTCTCCGCCCGCCGAGGTGAGTTCGTGTTTTTCCTGATGCTTAGTATTTTCCTGCCTTTCTTGTGTGCTTCCACTCCATTTTTCTATGGCGGTTACTGTGTCATTTTGGTGTTTCTTCGAAGGATGTCGAATGGGTCCAGATGCGGCCTGGTGTGAGATAGGGAGCCTGTTTATCGGGCTTTTGTTTTTAGTGGATTTAGTGGATTCCAGGCCTAGCTGTCAGGATTTTCTTTGCATTATCATCTTCTCTTTTCATGCATTAACATTGTTTTTAATTCATGTATTGATACAGTTCATGTTACTTCAGTAAACCCTAAATGCTCTAAAATCTGTTATTTTCGGGACAAGACGATTACTGCGAGTAAGATGTGTTTAAAATACAAAGTAGAAGGGAGGCAGCAAGGAGGGAAGTGGTTGAGGAACAAAGAAGCAGAAGCAGAGAAAAGAAGACGAAAGTCAGGTTTAAGCTCTACAGGATCCAACAAAGGACCAACGAATTACTGAGCATAATCAATAGAAGTAGAAGCCCGGGCTTGGGAAAGATCAACAGTTACCAAGCTGGTCCCTTTTCATAAAATTGCCTTTTAAATCTGAAATGTAACGTTTGTATGAATCATGAGCACTCACAAAAGGACAAAATTGTGAGATTAAACAGTTGGGGGAGCCCAAAGGTCACAGAGGGGAAGCCCAAGAGTTTTTCTTGTTGTATAAGTATAGGAGAATTAGAGGGAATAAGGGACTTTTTCCCAGTTAGATTTGTGAAGAAATATTGTAAGAAGAACTATTTCCTTTTGCAATAGATAATTACAATTTTCCTATTGGAGAAAGCTTGGTGGAATGTTCAAATGTTGTGCTATGGATTTGTTGAAGAGGAACTATTTCATTTTCAGCTTTGTGTCCATTAACTGTGAGATCATTCTAACTCTTTGAACCTATGTTCTTGTATGAATGTTCTCTGGTTTATTTTCTGAAAATTTCCACTATGAGTAATGAATGTTGTTCATAAACAATTGGCTATCTGGTTGTTCAAATATATTCAAATGTTCATGTGTTTTGAAAGAAGTATCAGCTATCTGTGATTTTTCATAATGCATGTACAAAATACATTACTCATTGTTGGAATATAATCCGTCGGGATTATATTTTGTAAATAAATAAAGGAAAATGAATAGTTATGTAGGAAGCTGAAAAGGCTGGTCGGAAGATGAAACTCAACCAGCATATGTCATGTATAAATAAATGATTTTGCAATGGAATAATTGAATTCAGGAGTTATTCCTAACAGTGGTATTAGAGCTCCATAACTCTTGCCTGCATGCCTGCCAGACCTCCTTTTTTCCCTTTGTCAATTCATTTCAGATTGCCTGCCCATTGTCTGTCTACATCCGAGCGTTTCTCCTTCCAGCCTGCATACATTCATTGTATGCGTTACAGTTCCAGAACTGCATTGAGGAACGTTTCTGAGATTGAGGTATAGACTATAGAGTAGTATTTTGAATCCTGCGTTTTGTTTCAAAAGATTATTTGTATTGATGCATAGATAGAAGCTACGTTCTTATCTCTTGTTACTCCCTCAATCCTATATACAGTTTTTGACTGCTCTCTGCTAGAACGATTGAACTATTCCTCAGACTGGTATACGCCATGTTTGTCATTTACCTAACCCTAATTTGGTATATGAATCATTTTCTGTTGCATCACCATCCCATTTCAATATAGTGTGCTCTCATTCTGCTGTTGCGAGTTCCTTCTCGGTGTTGAAACTCCCTCCACCTGTAAATTCACATTTTCAAGTTGTGACTTGACTACAATCTACCTTGAGAGGGTTGTGTGCCACTCCCATCACATCTGCAACCTTGTTTGAAGTTGTCGGCTACGACCACCTTTTGGAACTATGTGTTCTATTCTCTCGAGAAGCTGTGACCACCACATTTGAAGATTATGATGTCCAATTGATTGTGAAGTAGAGAGTGAGCCCAAACTTGTGAAGACTGCTCTATCTCTGCAAATAGCTACATTATAATTTGAGAGTTGTGACATGCCAAGTAGATATCTCAGTACTCCAAGCTGAGCATTTGTTGATGAGTGAAGTCGTCTTCCCATTTTGCTGTTGCAAGTTCATTGAAGACCGGTGAGAAGATTGTTGGCAGAAGATTCAAGCCATTTCTCAAATTGCGTGGAGTAAACTTTCTTTGAAGATGATGAGAAGCCTTGCTGAAGACTCAATATCCTACTCAATCACATGGAGATAATGCATTTTTGCTAGTTGGGAATACAAAAACCCTAATCTCTACCCTAGCTATTTGCGTGGAAGTTTAATTGGAAAGTTTGTGAATGTTTTTCATATGCAGTAAAAGAGGCTCGTGAATTCTATCTATGATATATTGGAACTATGAGTTGCATATGATACGGCTGATGTATGAGCCCGTGATTTTGATGAGCCGTGGCTACTATATATTTGATGCGTTGGAGAAATAATGTATGTTGCGTATGAATTCAAGACTAATGTATTGAAGTCATGATAGTGGAAAATATAAAGTCTGTAACTACTGTGTGAAGAGTCTCCTCTTCTACAAATTGAAGTTGTGGAAGTGACCATACCCTTCATATAAGAGAAGTGTTGTAACTTCTTTTTGCTAAGCTGTAACGGATACATCGACTTGAAGACTGAAGTCATGACCACATTCTACGTGAAAGGAGATTGCTGAGACTGCCCATCATGTTGACTGCATAAAGATTTGGATTTTGAAATCTTCGAAGAGCTGGGTTGGTGTTGAATGAGCTATAAAGTCTGAGAGTATATTACTCCTGTGCAATAGCTCTACTACTGCAATAAGATCGCGAAGTGTACTGCTTCAGACTGCATTGAGCTGCTCGAGATACTACCTGCCATTGAAGAAGCCAAGTCGTGCTAATACAAAACAAGCATGCTGAAAGTTATTGTTTGTTGATATATTCTTGTACTATGAAAATTTGAAATGTAATACTCATGTAATAGAACTCTAAAGCAAATGATATAGAGTTGCTGAATTATTCTGATAAGCTGCAGAATTGTATAATAGGATGCAAAATCATTTTCTAACTTGTAAAAGACCAAGAACTCAAGCCTGTATCCTATAAATTTTCAAAGCTTTCTATAAGTTGCTAGATTCAATCACAGAAGATGCAATCTATAGCTTCTAAGAGAGGCAGAGGAAGAAGAAACTTCAGAGGTAGAAGAGGTAGAAACAACTCCAACAAAAGATCAGATTTGAAGTGCAAACGTTGTGGAAAGATTGGACACACAACAGATCAGTGTTGGGCTTCGTGGGACTCCATCAAAGACAGACATAACCAGAAGAAATATGACAATAAGAGCCAAGATGCTAGTAAATCTTCAAATTCTGCTCATTGTATTGTTGCACATTGTAATCTTGGTATTAATGAAATGATTTCACTTTCATCTTACACAGATTGTTGGCTACTTGATACTGGTGCAACATCACACATGAATTTTAGAAAAGACTGTTTTGAAGAACTTAATGAAACAATAAATGGCATAGTTTACTTTGCAGATAAGTCAAGTCTTAAACCAAAGGGAATGGGCACCATTCGGCTGAAGATGCCTGGATTCCCTAATTTCTTGTTGAAGAATGTTCTTTATCTTCCAGAGTTGCAGAGAAGCTTGCTGTCCTTGGTGCAGATTCGATAGCAAGGCCATTCCATCCACATGTTTGATGGAATCATAGAAATAAGAAAGTCCTCTAACAACCAATTCATCATGATTGGATACGAATATGGGAAGTTGTTGAAGCTAAAGGGTTCATCTGCAAGGGTTCAGAACTATGCCTACCTCTCTCAGCATGGAGAAGGTAATTTGTCATCAAGTTTATTGTGGCATGCAAGATTTGGTCATTTGAATTATAACAGTCTTCGTTTGTTGAGAAAGAATGGTGTATTTGGTTTTCCCACCATTCCCAAAGAGAAGAGAAAATGTGATGCATGTATATTAGGGAAACACAGTAAGCTGCCATTCCATGAATCTAATTTCAAAGCAAGTAGGAAATTAGAATTAGCGCATTTTCATTTATGTGGCCCAATGCCAACTCCTTCTGCCAATGGGAATAAGTATTTTATGACCTTTGTTGATGGCTACTCAAGAATGTAATGGATTTACGCATTAAAGACAAGATCAGAAGCATTTCAAACATTCAAGGACTTTCATGCATTGATAGAAAAACAAGCACAATCTAAAATTGGTACACTCCGTATTGACAATGGGAAAGAATACACCTCAAATGCTTTTGAAGATTATCTTCGCCAACATGGAATTGCACATCAAACTACAGTTCCCTACAATCCTCAACAAAACGATGTAGCAGAAAGAATGAACAGAACCATAATGAATATGGTTCGCTCAATGATGTTTTTTAAGAATGTAAAACTAATGTTTTGGGGTGATGCAGTGAAATGTGCAGCCTATTTGGGAAATAGAAGTCCCTCAAATGCTCTTGAAAACAAGACTCCACATGAAATGTGGTTTGGCCATCTCCCTTCAGTCAGGCATCTTAGAGTTTTTTGGTTCCACCTGTTATGCCTTGATTCCAAAGGAGCAAAGAAACAAGCTTGGTGCTCGAAGCAGAAAATGCATTTTCCTGGGGTATGAAGAAAAATCCAAGGCATACCATCTGTATGATGAGGTAAACAAGAAATTTGTTATTTCCAGAGATGTCATTTTTCTTGAGACTAATAAAAATGACCAGTCCATTGAGAGACAGCTTGATCGTTTGGAAAATTATCCTCATCCAAATAAATATTCTGAAAATGAATATGAAATTCCAAACCTTAAAGGGAGGATTCCTATTCTGGATCAACCTTTGGAATTTCCATATGAAGCACCAACTCCCCCGCATGAAGAAGTTCCTGCTACTTCACCTGAACAAGAGATTCAACTGGATGATGTGATTGAGAGACTTGGAAGACTCAACCTTGAAGGAAATGAAGCACCAGCAGCTGATCAACCAGGACCATCATAGAATATTCCTAAATGGGCCACAAATACACTTGAAAGTGTCCATCCAGATGAAGTTGGAAAGACGGGAACGAGAAGTTCAAAAAGACATGAAGATGGAGGAGAAGCAAATAATTCAGGTGATGACATGGATGTATCATTTGATTGTGAATTTAATTTATTTGCTAACTTTGAACCAACTTCCTTTGAAGAAGCTTCTACTTGAGTTGAGTGGAAAGAAGCTATGCATAATGAGTATGATGCACTCATGAAGAATGGAACTTGGAAGCTGGTTGACCCTCCAGTTGGATCCAAACCAATTGGCTGCAAGTGGGTGTACAAGAACAAATACATATCAGATGGCTCACTTGACAAGCACAAAGCGAGGCTTGTAGCAAAAGGATATGCACAGAAGGAAGGAATTGACTATGAAGAAACGTTTTCTCCTACAGCAAAATGGGCTACCATCCTTACCTTACTCTCTTTAGCTGCTCAGAATGGGTGGAAAGTTCATCAGATGGATGTGAAGACTACGTTCTTGAATGGATACTTGAAAGAGAATGTCTTGATGTCTCAGCCAGAAGGCTTTGTTGTGAAAGGAAAAGAACAAAAGGTACGCAAGCTTGTCAAATCCTTGTATGGCCTAAAACAAGCGCCTCGCGCATAGTATGAAAAATTAACCGAGCATCTTTTGAAGTTAAATTTCGAACATTTTGATCTTGATGATGCAACATTGTTTATAAAGAAAGTTGGAAGATCTGTTGTGTATCTTGTGGTGTACGTAGATGATCTTTTGATGACAGGGAACAATGAGAGCTATATAGCATCCATAAAGAAATATTTGAAAAAGATCTTTGAAATGACAGATATGGGACTTCTCCACTATTACTTAGGAATTGAAGTCACTCAACATCCTAAGTACATATTCCTATCTCAGAAAAAATATGTTGGAGAACTACTAGACAAATTTTGCAAGATAGAATGCAACCCTATCTCTACTCCAATGGAACAGAAAATGAAGCTCACATCAAGAGAAGGAAAAGAATTTGAAGATGCAACCAAGTATCGACAACTTGTAGGAAGACTTATCTACCTTACAACAACTAGACCAGATATTTCTTATGTTATTGGCATACTTTCAAGGTTCATGCATAAACCTTGTGAAGCACACTGGTCAGTTGCAAAAAGAGTTCTAAGATACTTGAAGGAGACTCAAGATGTTGGACTCAAGTACTCTAAGGTGGATGACTTCAAACTTATTGGGTACTCAGACTCAGATTTTGATGGCGATAAGGAGACAGGAGTATCAACTTTTGGATACACTATGAGTCTTGGATCAGCAGCTATCTCATGGATATCACGCAAACAGTCAGTTCCGGTAGATTCAACAACAGAAGCAGAATATGTGGCTGTAGCTGAAGTAATGAAAGAAATAGTATGGCTCAGGAATATACTTGAATATTTGCAAGAAAAACAAGAGAACTCCACTCCATTATTGATTGACAATACTTCTGCAATCAAGCTGGCTAAGAATCCCAGATTCCATGATCGAACCAAACACATCAACACAAAGTATCATTTGATTCGACATCATGTAGAGTCCAAGACAGTCCATCTTCGACATTGTTCCACAAATGATCAAGTTGCAGACATCTTCACCAAAGCGCTTGGACGAGAAAAGTTTGAAAGATTCAGAAACATGCTCGGACTTACTAACACCCCTTCGGATTAAGGGGGGGATTGTTGGAATATAATCCGTTGGGATTATATTTTGTAAATAAATAAAGGAAAATGAATAGTTATGTAGGAAGCTGAAAAGGCTGGTCGGAAGATGAAACTCAACCAGCATATGTAATGTATAAATAAATGATTTTGCAATGGAATAATTGAATTCAGGAGTTATTCTTAACACTCATTAATGAATGATAATTTTTAATGAATTGTAATTTTTATCCCTAGGGATAGGCTAGGTAGTTAGTTGTAATTTCTTGCTGTGTGTGATTTAGATGCAAGAGAGTTTAAGACGAGAGGTAAGAACCTGCACATCACATTGTGACCGCTCCTCGTATTCTACATCAATCTGCATGTTAAATAGGCACTTGCATATCATACTTTAAGTCAAAAAATACAAAAATATATACGGTGGACCGGGCCGCAACCGGTAAAACCCTTTGTTTTTGTTACTTGACCTACGGTAGCCGGACCACAAACTGGATGGATTCCCTATACCAAATAGTCACAGGCTAGTTGGGAACATTGACTGGGGAGAATCCCTTGCTATTGTTGCCTGCGAACTTCCAGGCCTCAACAGTTTTGGCGCTAGAAGGAGGGCCGCCAGTGCATGGCTGGCCGTGGAAACCTATTTTCTTAAGATTACCCCACCAGCAGATATTTGGAAGCTTTTGTCTTAACCCAAGTACTTATAGGCTTTGTTTCTGCCCTTGAAGCAGGTAAGCCCGGTTTCACCTTACATTAATTCTTACTCAAACTCCGGTTCTTTCACTTTCGCTCATGGCTGGTATAAATGTGAATCAGTCCAACCCACCACCAGCTTGGAGAGCTAGATCACCTTTGAACCTAACCCCCCCTTTGCATGACTTACCTCAGGCTTTTGAGAAAATACTGCCCAAATTTGACCCAAGTGAAAAGATTATAGTAGATGATCACTTGCAAAGCTTTTACTTGGCCATAGAAGGATTAAGGGCTGGAGAACACGAAGATGTAGTCTGCAGACTTTTTCCACATACCCTTAAAGGAGCAGCAGCCTCATGGTATTTTGATCTTCCTGCAAACTCAATCCCAAACTGGGATACTTTTGAAAGAATAATTAGAAATAAATATGCAGCCCAGAAAACTCATGCATCACTGATGAAAGGTTTATGCGCTTTGAAGAAAGAAAGAAAAGAAAAAGTGCATAGTTTTACACAAAGGTTTGCTGCTTATCTTAAGAATTTTTCTATAGCTGATAAGCCTTCTGATAAAGTTTTGATTGAATATTATACTTCGGCTTTAGGGCCTGATTTGGCCATGTTATCCAAAATGAAATCCAAGCCTACCTTGTCGAAAACTTATGAAGAAGATGAAAGGGTAGAAGCTGAAAAAGAGAGCATAGAAGATTATTTTGAGCCTAAGGAGGAGCAGTCACGTGACCTTGAAGGAATGTTGAGAATGATGCAGAAACTATCTAACAGGGTGATAGATTTGGAAAGAGAGAAGGAGGCTCATAAATCATATAAGCCTTACTATGAAAGGAGAGGAGACAACAATCAATCTAAACCTCCTCCACATAGTCCTGCATCAATGAACTTAACGGAGGTAGGTATGGATAACTTCTGCACCTTTCACCAGCAGCCCCATTCTGAAAGAAATTGTCCTCAATGGATAAATTCAATGACACTAGTAATGAATCATCTATTGGACTCTAAATTGACTGAGGACAGTGATGAAGAGGAAAAGGGTAATAAGACCATAGAAAAACAAGAAAATGATACCATGTTTTTATGGGATTGTGTCTCGTTGTTTGATACCGAAGAGGAAAGTGATCTGAAACATGAGGATATATTGGAAACAACTATGACAACAAGAAGCCAGGACTTGGTGAATAAAGAAAATTCAATACTCCCAAAGATCAAGAGGTTGCAAACGAATGTCAAGAAACAGATAAATGCCAATGTTGAAGATAAAACACCTGAAGTCACTACTGTCAATCAAGAAACAAAGCCAATCAATGACCCTGTCAGACCTGTGAAAGGACAGGTAGATGTTGATGAAGGAAACACTAAAAAAATTAAGGAGCTTAAAAAAGATGTACCCACTCAAAGTCAACCGGGAGAAGAAGATATAGAACCAAGTTGGGAAGAAAAAACTAAAACCCCGCCTTTTCTTTTGACTCTAGAAATGCTGAATAATAATGTGCATAATTGTTTGGTAGATTCTGGGTCATCGGTAAATGTTATGCCACTTGAAGTTTGCAAAAGGATTAATGGACAGCCAGAGCCCACTGCCTGGGAAGTAGTGCAGCTAGATAGAACGGGTGTCAAAGTAGTGGGAGAAATGAAGAATGTTCTCATACGCTTATCTGCGAATAACAAGATATGTCAATTTATTGACATTATGGTGGCTGACATACCAGATGGATATGGGCTTATTCTTAACCGAGATTGGTCTGCCAGGTTAAAGGGTTATTTTGCTTCAGACTAGTCTCATTTATGGTTACCTCTTAAGGGTACCCCTAATCAGATTAAAATTGTGAGAGAACCTTACATGAAGCATACTATCACTAAGCTGGGAGAAGGTAATGAATCTTCTATTTCTGTCCTGGGAAATTATCTAACAGAGCTCAAACTGAGATATCATACCACAAGAAAGGCCAGTTCTATGATTGACACTCAGCCCGAGCTCCTTCAACTTCCTTAGGCTGAAAAGGATGACTGTAGACTAGTAGACATGGTTTCGATTTCTAAAATAGCACAACTAGACCATGGTTAGGTATCTGATGTCTACGATCCAGCCCACCCCTTCACTCACCAGGTTAAAGGATTTTCAGGAGTGGGCACTTTTTCGTTTCTTTTGTTTTAATGATTCTGTATATAAATAATTTGATGATGTTTTTATTTTGGTTTATTGCTTTGATGTTGTTTTTTCTTTTAGTTTAATGCTTTGTTGCTAGTTCTTTTGGTTTTGAATAAAGACGCAAACTTTTGGTTGCAATGGAAACATCAAGGTTCTTAATTAAATGAAATCTTGAGCAAAAGACTGTGCTTTTAAAACATAGAATGTCTTCTAGTAGCAATGTTCCTAATTGGCCATGCATTCATTGAAGCCCTACTTAACCCCTGTAAATAATTCAGAATTAAGAGGTCTGGAATACTATTTCGAGGCTCCATCCATTTCACATCTAAAATGTCCAAGGGAGTGATAGCAAAGGACCCAAGGAAAGGAAGCAAGGTAAACAGTATATAATATATAAATGATCCCATGCCATGATTTCAGAAAAGCTGAAAGCTATCAAGAGTCAAAACTCCTTAAAGAAACAAATACATATCAAAGCAAAGTATCAAAAGCATGAATTTCAACTTGCTAAAAGTTCCTCTCCATCCGTGAGATGAAAAGTAAATTCTTCTCTCACACAAAAGGACACTATGGATAGAGGAGCTTGAATTAAATTCAGAAAGAAAGGCATATGGAGGACTCAAAAGAACTAAAGTTCAAATGGCACAAAAGTGCAGTTGGCATGGGAATGAGGAACAAAGGGATAGTGTTGTTTACTATATGTTATAATCATGTGGTGTCCAAGCTGGAAACTACCTAAGGACGAGTAAAATAAATCTCACTTATTAGGCCTCAAAAGAGTTATTCAGACTTGCAAATATTTCTGATGTTACCATTTCCCTAAGAATGAACTGCTTCTAAATGATTTAAATGCATGGGTTGGTCAGCTTAGGAATACAAGCATCTAGAAGATTTCAACTTTTGAGCTAGACAGTCTTTTATTAGAAAGGAGTTAAGTCAGAAATCTGGGGTTCACCAGGTAGTCGCCAATTGTTGCAGCTACAACATTTTCCCAAAATTCAAAATTTTTTAGGGACCCTCCTTTTGCTTAGATTGGTTTGATTTTCTTCTTTGATTTGATTTGATGACTCTCTAGAAAGACTTTCCTAGTGCTTGAAATGATCCACTGCTTGTTTAAATTTATCATTACCTTTGAATGCGTTTCCAAGTGTTTGAATCGGAAGTTTATCTGCTTGTTCTCTCGCCGTTGTGGAGAGATAATCAGCTTTAGCTTCGTTATTCTTTTCCGATGCATATGTCTCAATCGGCTGAGTTTTTGTTTCGCGTCGGAAAGTACTGTTACTTCGTTCTCCACAGTTGCGGACGGCAGATTGTGAAGTCCCCCGATACATTGATTTTTTAACCCCGCTTTGTCATTTTCGCCAATCCTTAAGTTTTTGTTTTCCGCCGTTGCAGCTTCCAAAAGCACTACCTTTCCGATCTTTTAGTTGTTTTCTCTTCCGATTCAGACCTTGCATAGCGGGGCGTGATGTCCTTTATGTTCCTGCCATTGTGGCTCCTTATACCGCTATCGCCCCGATGTTTAGTCTTGCGAAGCCGCGGTGCGCTATTGGTTTCTCCCGGTTAGCTCTGCGGATGTCTCGACGGTTAGCTTAGTGGTTTTTCCACCCGACGTTGCGGAAGGAATTATTCTTGCGACCTCCGATCCTTATGTTTCTGTCGTCTGATGCATTTCAGCCCTCTAGTCGCATGTCTATAACCTTCTTCTCTTCTGCCGTTGCAGCTGTGCAAAGCACTTGGCTTTCGATGCCGTAGTCTTTTCGACGTTTGATACTGCAGTGTTTAGTGTTTATTTCGCCGACGTTTTCTAGTATTGTGGAAGCCATAGTAAATTGTTCTACCACCGTTGCGGCTCCTTGATGAACTAATCGTCCGATCCGTAGTTCTTCGCCCACCGAGTTGAGTTCGTGTTTTGCCTGATGCTTAGTATTTTCCCGCCTTTCTTGTGTGCTTCCACTCCATTTTTCTATGGCGGTTACTATGTCATTTTGGTGTTTCTTCAAAGGATGTCGAATGGGTCCAGATGCAGCTTGGTGTGAGATAGGGATCCTGTTTATCGGGATTTTGTTTTTAGTGGATTTAGCGGATTCCAGGCCTAGCTTTCAGGATTTTCTTTGCATTATCATATTCTCTTTTCATGCATTAACATTGTTTTGAATTCATGTATTGATACAGTTCGTGTTACTGCAATAAACCCTAAATGGTCTAAAATCTGTTATTTTCAGGACAAGACGATTACTGTGAGTAAGATGTGTTTAAAATACAAAGTAGAAGGGAGGCATCAAGGAGCGAAGTGGTTGAGGAACAAAGAAGCAGAAGCAGAGAAAAGAAGAAGAAAGTCAAGTTTAAGCTCTATAGGATCCAGCAAAGGACCAATGGATTACTGAGCATAATCAATAGAAGCAGAAGCTCGGGCTTGGGAAAGTTTGATAGTTACCAAGCTAGTCCCTTTTCATAAAATTGTCTTTTAAATCTGAAATGTAATGCTTGTATGAATCATGAGCACTCACAAAAGGACAAAATTGTGAGATTAAACGGTTGGGGGAGCCCAAAGGTCACGGAGGGGCATCCCAAGAGTTTTGCTTGTTGCATAAGTATAGGAGAATTAGAGGGAATAAGGGACTTTTTCCTAGTTAGATTTGTGAAGACATATTGTAAGAAGAACTATTTCCTTTTGCAATAGATAATTACAATTTGCCTATTGGAGAAAGCTTGGTGGAATGTTCAAATGTTGTGCTATGGATTTGTTGAAGAGGAACTATTTCGTTTTCAGCTTTGTGTCCATTAACTGTGAGATCGTTCTAACTCTTTGAACCTATTTTCTTGTATGAATGTTCTCTGGTTTATTTTCTGAAAATTTCCACTATGAGTAATGAATGTTGTTCATAAACAATTGGCTATCTGGTTGTTCAAATATCTTCAAATGTTCATGTGTTTTGAAAGAAGTATCAGCTATCTGTGATTTTTCATAATGCATGTACAAAATACATTACTCATTAATGAATGATAATTTTGCTCCCTAGGGATAGGCTAGGTAGTTAGTTGTAATTTCTTGTTGTGTGTGATTTAGATGCGAGAGAGTTTAAGATGAGAGGTAATAACTTGTGCATCACATTGTGACCGCTCCTCGTATTCTACATCAATCTGCATGTTAAATAGGCACTTGCATATCATACTTTAAGTCAAAAAATACAAAAATATATACGGTGGACTGGGTCGCAACCGGTAAAACCCTTTGTTTTTGTTACTTGACCTATGGTAGCCGGACCGCAAACCGGACAGATTCCCTATACCAAATAGTCACGGGCTAGTTGGAAACGTTGACTGGGGAGAATCCCTTGCTGTTGTTGCCTGCGAATTTCCAGGCCTCAACACAACTCTAAGCTTACAAACCCCGGATGATAATTAAATATTTGGTAAACTATTTAGGACAATGTTTTTCCCAACAGGATGCAATGGTGTTCTTTTCAACTTCTAAGAGTTTATCCACAGAGTAATAGGATTCTAGTTGTTGTACCCAATTATCTACGGATTCTATGTCAAACTTTACTTCTAGATTCAACATGTCCAAGTTCATTTGCACTTTGAATGGAATGATTTTTTCAGAGTTGGATCTTGCGAGGATCCTCCTGATGTCGAGGTGAATCGCGTGAGAATCTCATTGAATTGGGTGAACAATTCGGTTCGTTGTCGAGCCAATTCTTTCTTTATGAGTTTCTATGTCTCGTCAGTTACATGTCTATTGTTTGTTTCTTCGTCCATCTTCCATCTAGTAGTGCGAGTAGATGGACACTCTTAAATCGAAGGTAGTGTCTTCTTGGATTGTTGAGTTTGCGAGCGTTTTTGAACATGCATAAGTCAGGTAACCTCGATAGAAGTGTCTACACGTGACTTAACGAACATGCTCCGAACAAGATTTGATACCAATGATCTGGGTTCCTAGGCACACGACGGGGACAACAATTCGATTGAATGAATCGAGTATTGTTATGGCAGAAGAATAATATTAATAAGAAAAGCAGGAAATACACTACACACAGAAACATACACACATACATAGACAATATGCAAGAGTTCAAACTAATCTTTGTTGTTTCATTACTATTCTATTACTTGCTTGTATATTACAATAATGTATATGCTTATATAGAGTGCTGAGAAAGCTTGGGTTGTTTTCCCATTACGTTTAGTTATAGAGAAGTTGGAATGGTTCATAATTTCAACCGTTACAGATGACTGGAAGACAGAGAGACAATATGGCATAGTCATGTTGACCGTTGGTGTTGACGATGCTTTTTGATGTGTTGAATCTATTGAAGTCAACATTGAACCTGTCAAGGTTGTGTCGAGGTTCATACTTATCGAAGTCGATGTTGAATGTAAGGTTTGTTGTTACACCAAAACCTGTAGATTTTGGTGAACATTTGAAACCCATCACAAGGCCCTATCACTAGGAGTGGCGGTTAGTCCACTTGTTTTTATATTCCCAAAGGTGCGATGGTTATACTAGGTGGTGGTACTCGATACTCCAACACCTCGACTCCGATGTAGGTTGGGGGAATTGAACCTGAGACCTATGCTCTGATACCATGTAAGGTTTGCCATTACACCAAAACTTACATATTTTGGTGAACATTTGAAACCCGGCACAAGGACCTATCACTAGGAGTGGCAGTTAGTCCATTTGTTTTTATATTCCTAGAGGTGGAGGTTATACCATGTGGAGGTACCTAATACTCCTGGTGATAGCTGGCCCCCCGCAATGGAAAAACTCCCACGACCAATGAAAAAATAAAGGTCAGGACGGGAATGACTCAAGTATAAGAGACTACCAACAAGTTGACGATACAAGGTGGGATCTACTTCAGGGGAAGTACAAGTGGCAGAAATTTTGACTCCAAATTGGAAGGGAGAAGGGGCTAGTTTACAATCTTCCATATGAAAGCGACGAAGAAGGTCACAAGCATACTTATACTGGGAAAGAAAGATTCCTTCTTTGGTTTGTAAGACTTGAAGACCAAGAAAATAATGCAAATGTCCTAAGTCTGACATTTCAAAATTTTTCTTAAGACTGGATTTCACATGGGTTAAAAGTTTAGGGTCACTACCAGTAAGGATAAGATCATCAACATAAAGAACAAGTATGATGAGATGGTTTCCTACTTTCTTGGTATAAACATTGGGGTCAGAATGGCATCTAGAAAAACTAGTGTCAAGGAGAAAGCTATCCATTTTGGCATACCAAGATCTAGGAGCTTGCTTAAGGCCATATAAGGATTTCTTAAGGCGACAAACAAGGCTAGATTTATTCTGAACATATCTAGGAGGTTGTTCCATGTAAATTTCCTCCTGTAAATCACCATGTAAGAAGACAGAGTTGACATCCATTTGATGGAATTCCCAGTTATGTAAGGCTGCAAGGGTAAGAACAAGGCAGATGGAGTTCATTTTTGCGACAGGGGAAAAGGTTTCATTGTAGTCAATCCCTTCAACTTAGGAAAAACCTTTGGCAACTAACCTTGCCTTAAGTTTTTCAACACTTCCATTTGATACATACTTAGTTCTGTAAATCCATTTACATTTGACAAGTTTTCTTCCTTTTGGAAGATGAACAAGATCCCAAGTATTGTTCACCATTAAAGAACGATATTCTTCATCCATAGCTGTATCCCAATCTGGATTTCTTGAATCTTCTTCAAAGGTTTCTGGATCATGATTCTCAGAAACTTCAGCCAAAAGAGAAGAGGCTCGCTAAAACCAAGAACGTGTTCGACGTTTATCTCTAGGATCATCGACAATATCACCAGCTACTTCACATGTTGAATGGACCCATCGAGGAAGCATTGGTGCTGGTGCAACTGGAGGAACATGAGCAGGCAGAGGTGGATTTTCAACCTCACTGTCATCATCAGAAACTAGAGTTGGAAATATATCAAGGAAGTTGGAAGAAGAAGAAGAAGGCACTATCATTGAATCAGGCTCGCAAGACAAAGATGGCACACCCGCCAAGTTAGGATCGCAAGCCAAAGATGGCACACCCGCCAAGTTAGGATCGCAGGCCAAAGATGGCACACCCGCTAAGTTAGGCTCACAGGCCAAGATATTTTCATCAAATTTAACATCTCTTCTAATGATTATATGATGAGAATGTGGCTGAAGAAGTCTATAAAATTTTACATCTTCAGAATATCCAACAAATATGCACTTTTCACTTTTAGGTTGCAATGCTTCCCGTTTTTCATCCGGAATGTGAGCCCATGCTTCAAAACCAAACACACGGAAGTGACTTACATCTGGTTTAATTTTACTCCATGCTTCTTCCGATGTTATACCTTGTAAAAATTTAGTGGGTGTGTGATTAACTATGTAATTTGCACAATTTATGTCCTCAACCCAATATTGAAGACTTAGTCTCTTAGATTGGATCATACAATTAACCATTTATTTTAAAGTGCGGTTCTTCTGTTGAGCTACAACATTTTGTTGTGGTGTATATGGAACAGTGTGTTCTTGTTGGATTCCTTGTTCAGTGCAGAAAGTAGTGAACTTTTTGTTAAAATATTCTCCTCCATTATTAGATCTTAAGTCACTACTACATTTTGACCAAAAATCCGACGGCCGTCATGTCGGATTTTCGACACTTTCCTGTCGCATGTACGACATTTTGATTTTTTTTTAAGCGTCGGAAACTTGTCGTTGGGTATCCGACACCTTAGTAACCGTCGGTTAAGCGACACCTCAGTTACCGTCAGTTAAATGTAAGGCGTCAGACAAGCGACATCAATAACCGTCGCTTAAACGAAGTCTATAACAATGAAGCGTCGAAAAGGCGACAGGGAGAACCGTCGCTCTTTTGTAGAGGGCCTTGTAGAACCGTCGCTTAAGAGACGAAAATGGATATTAACCATCGGAAAAGCGACATATAGAACCATCGCATAAGCGACGGAAATGGAAATTAGCCGTCGGAAAAGCGACATGTAGGACCGTCACATAAGCGATGGAAATTGGGATTAACCGTCGGAAAAGCGACAGATAGAACCGTCGCTTAAGCGACGGAAGTGGATTTAAAAAAAAAAAAATACTTATAGATTGGGTATCTATAATATTTGTATTGCTATAGACCAGTTTCAAAGTGCAGGATCTTGGCGAATTTACACTGCAGTCAAAAAAGTACGCTGGTATTAATATTCCATGCAAAGACAACAACCTGTGCAACACATGCATAATTGTCACAAGTTTAGATCAGATCATTTGACTGGTTTTTGCTAATGGTCGTGGCCATGTTTCATTTAAAAGACAAGATAAGTCTAAGCTGGCATCATATTGATTAAAATGTTGGAATTTATAGTACCATTAAAAGAGATTAAAGTTGTGTTCCAGTTATAGGAGCAGTATATGGCGAACAATATTTTACAGGCTATCCTTCATTTAATGCTGCCGCAACTCGAGTGTAGGTCATTGGATCTTAAGTGCAGGCTTTTGAAATTAGATATTTAGTATTTGCATGGAGATTTAATGGTGTGTATGAGGGTATATACTGTCAATAATACCCTGTTGTTTTACTCCATACTAAGGTAATT
>LPNX011123288.1:46782-71523 GCA_001517045.1 Pseudotsuga menziesii | reverse complement strand
TATCTCGTTGTCTCAAAGATTTTTTTTTTAAACAAAAACGATTATTTTAAACAAAAACGATTATAATATATCTCGTTGTCTCAAAGATTTTAACATCTAAAAAATTATTATTATTCATAGACTCATCAGGATTTATGTCCAACCCATCTAGTTCTAATTGAGATGTAATATTTCCTAGACTAGTTCTATTTGAGATGTAATATTTTCTTTTGAATGGTTGAATACTAAAGTTTTACTTGAAATAAATAAAAAATATTAATTGAGAAAATACTTCATTGGATTAATTATTCCAAATTTAATGGAATAGTTCTTTGAGTTGATTTTTCCAGATTTAATAGAATATGTATTTAGAGATTTACAAAAAAACTCAATGTGGATTAAGTCCTTGTAATAGAATATTTCCAAATTTAATGAAATATGTGTTCTTAGGATCGTATATATACATTGGCATGGACCGATTGGAGCAACACCATGTCATGCTCGATTGCTTACACAAGTCAATCTTGTGTACAGATAACCAAGGGAATCAAGTGAAGATTCAGGGCATTCCAAAGAAATTTTTTGTAAGGAAAATATCTACTTCACAAGCAAATAAATGCGTTAGGAAAGGATGCAAATTGTTTGCAGTAAGCATCCAAGACATAGAGTCTAAGACAGAATAGTTCATAGAGGACTTTCCCATTCTTATAGAATTCAAGGATTTGTTTCCTGAGGAAATCCTAGGATTATCTCCGAAACAAGACTTAGAATTTTCCATTGAACTGACACCAGGATCAATTCCGACTTCCAAATCCCCTTACAGCATGAGTGCGCTAGAGTTGATAGAACTCAAACTCCAGTTGTAAGACTTGATAGAAAAAGGGTATATTTGACCAAGTGTGTCCCCTTGGGGAGCAGTGATACTGTTTGTAAAGAAAAAGGATCGTACGATGCAGATGTGCATCAATTACCATCAGATTACCAAAATGACTATCAAGAACTGATACCCAATCCCTAGGATTGATGACTTGTTCGATCAGGTGGGAGGAGCAAAAATATTTTCAAATATTGACCTGCGATCTGGGTACCATCACATACGGATTCTCAACGAGGATATTCACAAAACCACCTTTTGTACAAGGTACGGGCACTATGAGTTTGTACTGATTCCATTCGGGTTAACCAATGTACCTGCAAAATTCATGTGTATGATGAACAGTATATTCAGTAAGTATCTGGATAAATTTGTTTTGGTCTTTATAGAAGACATCCTTGTTTACCCTAAGAGTAAAGAGGAACACAAAGAACACCTTCGCATAGTACTATGATTTTTATGAGAACACCATATTTATGCTAATTTTAATAAGTGTGATTTTTACAAACCACAGATACAGTACTTCGGTCACATTATCTTCGAGACAGGGATAGATGTGGACCCAAAAAATATTAGAACCATAGAAGACTAGCCTACCCCTACTAGTGTAACTGACATTAGGTCCTTTTTGGGATTAGCTGTATATTATCGAAATTTCATTGAGATATTCTCGAGAATAGCTTGTCCCATGATCACTTTGCAAAATAAAGCAAATAAGTTTTTATGGATGACCACGTGCGAGGAAAGTTTTCAAAACAATAATCAGCTTTTGATGACTGCACCGATACTACGAATTGCGGATCCCGATGAGGATTTCATTGTTTGAGTGGATGCAAGAAAGGAATTACTTGGAGGAGTCCTCTTGTAGAACTATCATGCGATCTGTTATGAATCACGAAAGTTTAAAGAGCATGAGAAAAACTACCCCACACATGATCTTGAGTTATTAGCCATTATCCACACTTTGAAGATGTGGAGGCACTACCTCATGGGAAGGAAATTCCTTCTGAAGACAAATGATATGAGTCTGAAGTATTTATTAGAACAACTGGATCTGAATGTGAGGCACGCAAGGTGGTTTTCTTTCCTTAGCAAGTACCATTTTGAGCTAAAGAATATTAAGGGAAAAAAGAACAAGGTTGCTGATGCTTTGAGCTGATGAACTCATACGATATATGAGGTGACTTTAAGTCAAACTTATGCATATTTGCAGGAGAGGATTAGAGTGGCCAACAAAGTTGACCCTTTCTATGGAGAAATCCTCAAGAAAGTCCAAGAGAACAGGTTGTTTCAACAACAAAAAGAATACAAGGTAGATGAATTGGGAATTCTATGATCCAAGGAGATATTGTACATTCCAGAAAGAGGGGACATTCGGTCCAACATCCTCATGAAATTTCATCGAGCAACCTACTCGGGGCATCCAGGATATCAAAAGATGATATCTGTCATCAAGAGACACTTTTTCTAGCTTAAGTTGAAGGCTGACATTGCAATGTTTATCGTGAAATTTCAAGAATGTCAGTTGGTCAAAGTTGAACATCAGCATTCTTCGGGATTTCTACAACCGTTACCCATCCCGGAATGGAAGTGGGAGGTTACTAGTATGAATTTTATCACCGGTCTACTGAAAAGTAAGAAGCAAAATGATTATATATTTGTAGTAGTCGACAAATTCTCAAAAGCAACACACTTCATTCTAGTGAATTCTACCTACAAGGTAGTACCCATTGCTGATATCTTCTTGAAGGAGATATTTAGATTGGATGGGATACCGAAGGAAATCATATCAGATCAAGATACAAAGTTTACCAAAAACGTTTGGAGATCTTTATTCTACAGATTGGAGAAGCAGTTGAACTTTAGTACTGCTTATCACCCAAAGACAGATGGGAAGACAGAAAGGGTAAACTAGATTGTTAAGGACATGCTTAGGATGTATGTCATGAACAACCCCACTAAGTGGGAGGACTACCATCATCTTGCAAAGTTTGTATATAACAACGGTTATCAAGCTTCTGCCAAGATGAGTCCCTTTGAGGTAATATATGGATGGAAGTGTAGAACACCGGTTACTTGGGATAACCCAGTGGATCGACTCATGTTAGGGCCTAATTTATTAATGGACTTGGAACAGTTGATTACCAAGGTCCAGGTGAACCTTAAAGAAGCACAAGACTGCTAGAAAAGTTACACGGATCATAAAAGAAAAGATAAAGGCTATCAAATAGGCCACCATGTCCACTTGAAAGTAAAAGCAAAACCAAGCTCATTGATCTTGGGTAGATGCGGTAAGTTAGCACCTAGGTTTTTTGGACCTTTTGAAACATTGGACAAGAGAGGGCCAGTGGCATATGAACTAGCATTACTCACACACATAATATTCCATAATCGTTTCCATGCATCATTTTTAAAGAAATGTGTTTATGGTAATAAACATGTAGTTGATTGGTCCTTATTACATGTGGAACCTGAAGGGAAGTTTTCCCCTAAACCTATTCATATATTGGACAAGAGAGAATTGTAGCTCAGGAAGCACACCGTAGCCCAGTTGAAAGTGCAATGGAAGCACTTCAAAGCCAATGAGTCTACTTGGTATAATGAAGCCACCATGAGAAAGGATTACCCCGCCTTTTTCATGATATCATTCCTAGTCCCTAGAACACCGGGGACAGTGTTGTTCTAAGCCAGGAGGGATGTAAGATCTTGAATTTTGTACCTAACACTTATAGGCATGGGCCTATTGATTATGATTTTATTTTGATATATTGGGTTGATGATATATATATGCTTGTTTTTGTTGGGTGTGGACCCTGAAGCACATGATTGATGAGATGTTTTGTGTTGAGAAAGGAGCTTTGGATCACATGAGTAATTAATGTTGCATTGAGCAAGAAGCTTTAGAGGACATGAATATTTGAAGTGTTGGGATTAATCCCTCTAGACTTCCATGTTGATGTTGAGCATAATATATAGAACATCGGATCCTTGGCCATTATATCCGTAGGTGTATTGTACAAGTACATCCTAGCATTAGTGTTGAGCGAAGAGATATGGAATTGCACTAAGTTTTTAACTCCCTATTTTTAGCATTGAGTATGGGCTCTGGTAAGCAGTAGGAGTTACTGAAAATAATTAATAATTCCTGAGTGAAAATGACTCGAGAAAAATATTGATCTCACCACACTTATTTATAAGTGATTAAATGAAATTTTGAATTTCTATATTCCCATAAAGTACTAAAGAACTACCATGCTATATGAGGGAATCCAACATGCAAGGATGTTTAGAGTTTCCTAGCCAAGTAGACCTAACCATCTACCTAATGACGCTAATGAAGAAAGTGTCATAAGTCTAGGGATCATAGTATATGATACCCACAGACACATGTTAACAAATGTTATATTATTATATATTTTATACATGTTATGTATAAAGAATAAACATAGTAATAATATTAATAATAATAAAAAGAAGGACAAGCTCCATTTATTATTATTATTATTATGAAGATAAAATTTCAATAGTATAATACCTACAAAGGTCTAAAGAGGAACTATTTAAAAGTTCTGAAGTTAAAGTATTAAAAATACCCAAATTAAATAAAAAGGGTTAAATCAAGAAATCAAGGATTCTTGATTTAACTGCCCCTTTCACTGAAAATTCTATCTATAAAGTCTCAAGCCAAAGAGAGGCTTGGGGACCTAATCTATCTTTTTGGAGTCATTATTCTGCCTGCTAATTCTCAAGAGAGAGAGTTATTGGAGAACATTTCCCTAAGAGGAAGAAGGAGAACTGATCCAAACCTGATATACCAGTTAGGGAAACCTCACCTTACGAACTTTAAGCTACTTGCATGTTGGAACCAGCTCGGGGGGATTTGGATTGAAACCAAGAACGCTTTCGGGTCATGGTTGGGTCAAACATGGTAGTTCCCAAGTGATTCAGTCATCTAATACAGAGGCCAGATATGCCTATGAATATTCTTGTTTCAAGATTATCAAGGGTTTGGTTTTTTTTTAGGTTTTACTTATGTACTGTCTTTATTGTTTTAATATTTTTTTCTTACAAACGAAGAATTATATCAGATTAAAAAACCTAGTTGTTTATTTCCGTATTTACTCTACTGACAGATTTCATATTGTTAGCAGAGCCATGTTTAAATAAAATACTAGTTCAAACCTAAGCTTAAACAAATTATAATAACAAGAAACTAACAAATATACTATATATATATATATAGTATCAGGTATAAAATAGAAATATAATTCTAATCTATCAACTTTATTTTCCGTCCAAGAATAAATTATAAACATCAATTACTAGAACTAAGATAATAACTAGCGATGAGCTTTTCCAGGTCTTTATATATAAACATTATCATAAACCAATTAACAAACCAATTAATCAAGACCCTACAAATGGTCCACGATTTATACTATCTATACTAGTTACCTCCACGAAGTAAAAACAATAATAAATTTATTAAAATTACGAAGCCGTGGCTTAAATAACAATTCCAACCCTATAATATTAAAATACACATAAACAGAACTCGCATGTCATAATAATACCTACAACAACCATGTAATAATAACTACAGTATCGTTACAATGTTAATTTACAAACTATATAATTAATAAGAAATCCCATGATCGAATCCTGTGGACATTTCAAATGCCAATTCACATAGCATAAAACACAATGCCCATTATATTAAAAACCCCGAGATCATTTAATACACAGTAATCAGTTTATAAAAACTCATTATAATAAACAATGACCCATGATTGAATCTTGTAGCGTTTTTCTACATTTTATAAAGCCACACTATATAGAGTTTTGTATGCAGGCTGTGAACATTAAACTAATTATTTAAATAGAGATCGTAAGACCCTTACATTTCACATACGCTTTAATCCATGGCCTCGACCACATAAATAATCAACAACAAACTAAAACCAACTATTTCAATGCTTAACCCTATCAATGAAACAACCTACAACAAAGTTTTCCCATGCAGGGTTTACACCCACGGTCTTCTTTGCATTTTTTTTTAAATACACATTAAATAACAAAACAGTAAGTATGCACCCACAGTAAGTATGAACCCATCTATGCTATCACAACTATGATAGTGAGTGCCAAAGCCATTCATGGCGTTGGCCTCAAAATGCATCAGTGATGACTGTTTAGTCATCCACTTAACTAATATAACCAATGAAGGTGAATGCCATATAAAACATAGGTATATTAACCATGAAATCAAAATGCAGGAATATAATGACATCAATGCAGCATACATTTACAAACAGTCTTATAAAGCCATAATCCTGTTTACACTGTTATTTCCTTTGGCCATTGCACCATTGTAAGAAATGGTGTTTCTTGTTGACATAACATAAATCAAAATACAAAGTATAAAATACACCTGGAGCCTGTCAAGGGTACCAAGGTTCCATCCGCTACTAAAATCACCTTTTTAAAATTAGAGGTAATTTGGGGTCTAAAATGGGCCTTATAAGAAAACGTGCCAAAAAAAGTTTTTGTGAGTTGGAATTCAAGAACCAATAGAATTTCAATAAAATAAGTCAACCATAATGGTTGAATTGACATATTTGTCATTAAAAAAAACTACTTTTTTGTTCGTATTTTCGACATATCTCATTGTGCTTTTACTCAAATTTCGATCGAGAGAGCTCGTTGGATGCGGAATTTGATTCTGCATCCAACGAGTACCCACACTACATACTTTTGATGGACCCCGCTACCCCAAAAAGAATAAATACCTGAAAAAAAGTGATGATGACATCATCATCACATTTTTTCAGGTATTTCTTCTTTTTGGGGTAGCAGGGTCCATAAAAATTATGCACTATGGGTACTCGTTGGATGCGGAATCAAATTCCGCATCCAACGAGCTCTCCCAATCGAAATTTGAGTAAAAACACAGGGAGATATGTCGAAAATACGAACACAAAAAGTAGTTTTTTTATTTCTTCCTCCAAAATTAATCAATATTATTTTATTATTTTAACTATTATTTTATTATTTTCCTTAGGAGGCCCATTTTAGACCCCAAAATTCATCTAATATGATACATTCCATTACATTACAAGCTCAGGGTCGAAGGCCATCAAAACCCCACAACAAATCCCAAGTCTGTCGCTTCCCAAAAAACACAGAGTTCTTCCAAACACAGTCAACCTCAAAGTCATATGCATCTATTGAAATCATACTCAAGAAAAACCCAACCAGCGAAGAGTTAAAATTCAGTCTCAACCATAATTCCAATAGGTGATAAGTGAAGTCTTGTTAACAGGCTTACCGTAAGGTATGTCTTTTCCTAGAACTTGTTTTCAAACTAAGAATCATGCTCCTCCTCGCCATACCTATAACCTGCAACCACAACACGATAATGATAATGAGAGGTATGAAATCATGATTTAAGCTACAAATCAACAACATGCCGCGAAACCAAAATGATACCATACCTGTCATTATCCTAGAGGTCACATTCTCAAAACTGCGTAGAGGCAAAGGGCAAGAAATAGAAATGCAAATAACCAAACCTGTTCATGGAACCAAGCCCTATGTTTGGCTTCCACACTTTCCAACACGCATTAAAGGTGCCATCCTCGTGTCCATTAACAACCCCCAAACCCTCTTCTCTATAGTTCTTATGCGTTATAATATCGAATGCCTCCATTTCATGCAAAGTTATAAACCCCATGTGTAATTGTTTAAACTCACCACCCCTAAGTTTAATACAAGTCTTAAGTTATCACTTATATTGCATACGATAGGTTTTACACCTTAGGACTATGCTCATTAAACTCTTTAGTCTCTAAGCCTACGACCATGGCATATGCAATATGCCATGGTATGTCGTTAAGCATAAATCCAAGTTTTGTTTTTAACAAAAGATTTATGAACTTGTAAAAACATATGTTTTTGCTTTTCCAAAGTTAAACATATATTACAAAAATCCTAGGGTATTAATAGTTGATAGCAATTACACCATGAATAATAAGTGCCATTAAAATACCAAGTTTGTGTCAGACAATAATAGGTGTGGTATTGACCTTGTCACTAACACAAGTCTGTAAAGAACAATAATAACAACCAGTAGATGTCACTAGTTGCATGTATGAGTGCTATCGATCAAACGTTCAGCACTTTGTAACAAGTTTTCTATAGCTAAGTACCCTACTTGTAAACAAGATAAGAGTGCATTAGTTCAATAGAACTAAGTAAGCCCGCTAGACAAGTAGAAACTTTTACCTCTCAAGTAGTTACATGGGAGAACTAGTCCCACTGCTCCACCCACTTTGGTTCCAAAAACAAAGTTAAGTTAGAACCATGCATACAATGGTAAGCACATGTAAAATAATAATGAAGTACATAATCAAAGTATCTAACATACACACCAATTCTTAACCATAAGAATAACATAGTAATCAACATTACGACATTATAAGTAAACACAGTAAACATAGTAATAATCATAACTGAAAGTAAGGAAGTAGGACGTAAGAACACCTTATGACAAATCAGCAGTACAATAGAGTACGACACATTCCGCAAGTTCAATAATGTCCAAAATAGGTAGTTTTAACTAGCCTAATAAAAAAAAAATTCAATTTTTGGGGACATTACAAAGCCAAAAATTATTCTACGACCATGAGTTTAACTTTGAGCTCTCAAAGTTCAGGGCTCAAATGTAAGGTATGGATTCTCTCAGAGATTGGAAGTTTTAATTTGAATGTCCACTATCTATTTGTTGGTACTGCTTTCTTGTGATCTACTTTTGCAAGGAATATTTCCATGAGTTTGTTGCATTTTTGGCATACCTTAGAACGTAAAACAATGTTGAAGTGTTGGATGTTTCTATTCTAGAATGGATGACCAGCTAGAGAAACCAGGTCTATAGGAGTGAATAAATTACATCTTTTGAATAGGCCTGATACTTTTAATGGTGTTCTACTCTTGTAGCAAGTTTACCTCATTGATCCTAAATTTTCTGATGGAAGTAATTCTTATGGCCTCTTTTAGTTTTGATGTGTACTATATTTCAAAATTCATGTCGCACAATTTTAAGCATCATGCTCTATCAAAGGGCTTGGTTGACAATTGTAGACTTGATTCTCATTCAGTTTATACATACTTGGAATTTTAGTTTTCTCTGGTCATGTTCCTTGTGTTTATTTACTTGACTTCTCACCTGGAATGATTATTCTAGTCTGCATTTGTTTCTGGTATCATATGAAAGTTTAGAAAATATGTAATAAAGTCATTTATTATCAAGCAATTGTTGCATTATCCGTGTTTCAAACCAAAACCTAGTTATTTCATTATCTTTGTTTCAAATAAAAAGCTAGTTTTAAGTGTCTATCTAGTTTCATGTCAATTCTTTTTATTTTTAAGTGTCTCTCCAATTTCATTTCAGTTCTTTTGAGAGTAAAATGGTGAAACGTTATTTTATGAACTGAAATCTAATCTTGTTTTTATTGGGTCGTCCGAAGTGAATGAAAGGCACCAGTCATGCATGCCAATGCCCAAAGGGGAGGATCTAAGAACAACAACTTCATATTCTGAGAGAATAGTTCCAAATGACCCAGATTCCAAGAGAGGATTTCATTGATACAATGTTGGTCTTGCAATACTACAACTCTTAATCTAGTATATTCCTAATTTATTCCAAGAGAGGCTTTCATTGATACACCGTTGGTATTGCAGGACTACAGGTCTTTCTCTAGTATATTTTTCATTTACCTTTTCTCCTTACTGACCACGGCTATGGAAGTGACTTATCTGAACTTAAACTTGCTCCATGTTTTACAATCCTAAAAGTAGGGAATATGCATCTTTGCTGCTATTCCTTATTCAATTTATGTTATTCACCTCATCGAGCATGCTTCAGCAACATAACCTCTGAGAAAACGCTTCTCATTTTTAAAATTTATGTTATTGACCTAAGACTTTAAATTTTATGATTTGTAACATTATTATGTTATCAACCTCAGACTTCGAATTTTCCAATTTATGTTTTATAAATTGTAACATTATTATATTGTCGACCTCATACTTTGAAGTTAGTATGCGACATTTTTTTGTATGAACACGTGGGTCAGGTACTCACTAACTAGTGGGAGGAAGTGAGTGGATGATTCTTATTGTTGGGGAACCCCGTGGGTTGTTGGTTTCCTCCATGTGGCCAGTCAATCCTCAAAGTGATTCACTGGCAAAGAGTGAGTTCAATGGAATTTGAAAACAATAATTGCATATAGTTAAGCTTCAAATAAATTTTGATTTCTCTAAAATAAATTGGATGTTTTAATGTCTATAATCTAAAGAAAATTTCCATGTGAAACTTTCAAAAATTTTATCTTCTTTTCAAACTTGTTATGAATTAACTATTTGAAATTTTCTAAATGTATCAAAATCAATAATAATGTAAGCATAAGTGGAAGAGGTATCATGTATCCTTTCTCTTTCACTTAGAATTTGTTGACAAAAGTCACCCGAAATTAAATAGAAACTTAGGATTGAATAAATAACTTTTGCATGGTTGTCAATATTCTATCTTTGTAGTTGTCTATTTTTAATCATATGATAAAGATTCAAAAAATCGTTTAATTGAAAAATAACTAAGCTATCGATACAATAATATAGAGAATTTTTTTAAGGTACACAACATCAATAATTAATTTTTATAGAAATAATAACTTCACAAACCAAGTTTGTTATATACAATATCCAACATATCCTATATAATGATAGTTATTGCAATGCCTTGTTTTTACCCTATCTCTTGAGATTAGAATAAACTAATTTTAATAGAGTTCATTCTATGAAGAAAGACCAGGCCATTTATTTACTTGAGATCAAAAAACATTGAAAGGAATTATTTATGAGGGCATTGAGTTTTGGATGACATGGACATGTGTGAAGAAATGAATTATTGATTAGATATGACCTAATATATATTATCTTACACATCGATGAGTAAATTATGACTATGAGAATGATGTCGACATTTGGTCGATTGTGAATGCACTAATATTATGATTGGGAAATGAAGAATCATGTGAAGCATTAGCAAGGATTAAAAGTAATATAATGTCAAAATTTATGTAGGATGAACTCTGATTAGCTTTCGAGTGTGACAGGAAAGGAAGGTACCTGAACCATAAGAATTCATCAGTATGAAAAGAATCTAGCTCAGTCAACGACTATGGCAAGTGATATCAATCTTATTTATGATATATTTGATGCACATGAGGTATGATGTGCAGCATGGACTCTGGATGAGTCGAGAACCTTCAACAGTTAATCTCAATTTGATATTTATATTATCTTTGAAATCTTGTTTATAATATTTGATGCACATGATGTTTTATGTGCAGATGACGGGATTGTGATTACCAGTCGATCCACATTAGGTGACGAGGATGAAAAATTATCCCAGTAAGACTAGAAAATTGAATGACGCAATGAACAAATTGGACAGCGTGGTGAAATTTGAATAGAGTGAGGAAAACTCTAGTTCATCATATGCATGTGCTGTGAGGGTAGGATGTGAGTCTGTCACTCACGGAGATTTTTAATGGAAGGAACACAATAGGGATTCACCCTTATTCCCCAGGAATCACCGAGCTCTTCTAGGGTACATGAACTATGGTAACATTTTCCCAGTCTTCATAACCAACTCCCCACTAGTGGGAATTATCGAAAGGGAATGCTGGGAGCATATCACCTTGATAATTCTGGTCGCAATGAGAATGTGGCGGTAAACAACATACATTTTAATTAAAGTAAATCATAAATTGATCATTAAAAACTTTAAATAAATTATAAATAAATTAAATGATAAATTAAATTTAAAATGATAAATAATAAATAATAAATAAAAAATTAAAAATTAAAAAATAAACAAAATAAACAAATAAGGATAAATAAAGTGAAATAAAACTAAATTAAGAAATCAGTTAACAGAAAAAATTAAGGAACTTGAACTAAACTAAAATCTTAACTAATCAGAAAAGAAACAAAGAACTAAAGATAACTAAAAACTGTGTGGGTAAATAAAATTAATTAATTAATTAATGAAAGTCAACTAAAGAGTTAACTAAAAGTGGTGCATGGGATGCATGAGAATTAACTAAATGGTTAATAAAAGATAAATAAAAAGGAAGATTGGGGGATATTTCATCTTATTCTTCTTCAGTCCTACCATAGTTTTTAGCTGAAACCAATTTGGTGGTTTCGAGACAACTGTGGAAGAGTGTGCTTCAGTACGAAGTGAGTGAGGTTGGGAGCCTCCCAGCACCATCCTGGTATCATACTTCCATTGCTAGTAAGGTATTGTCAGGCCCGTCGAGCTTGGGGTTCTTGGGGGAAGGAGAGTACCCATAAGGGTATGGTAGAGAGGAAATTTGTGGATCTGTCATGATTGGAAATCCAGTAATAACAACTACAATGAAGTGACGACAAAAAAACCTTCAACCTCTTCCTCAAATGACAACGACTAGTGATATCAACAGTTATTTTAAGGTTATTTGAATTTGTTAATCTTGTGCATATCCTTACATACTTTGTAATTGCTTAATTTTTTTTTACTTCTTTTTTATTTCTAGATTTATTTATATGCAAGCATACTAGTTAATTTTGTTAGACCCCTTGGCGGGTCGTTACATTTATATACATATATATATTCTCTCATGCATATTTTTAGGTGTTTATGTCAAATACTCTTCATGATTGCATTTATTATCCTCCCTAACTATATTGAATTCCATACTTCTCCACGTGTTTCATCTTCAATATTAAGTGTAAAGGATACAATTTTATATGTTCAACAATGTAGTCAAGTAGTATTAAGCATGATCATACATTCATTCTAGTGAAATTCGAATTTGGGATCTTGTTGTTTTCTAAGATGTTTCATGATAAGGTACTATGACAATACTTTATATGGAGGCTTTAAAAACATCCCACTATAGGCCTCGAGATGGTTTTTATGCCAATAGGGGAAACCCTCAAATAATTGCATAGTTAGTAGCTCATTGTCAATTTGACGACAACTTTATCTATTAAATTTTAAACTTAAATGCTTATAGGACAAAACAAGAAGAAGGAATAATATGTATTAAAGACACAATTAACACGATTGAATAGTCTAGGTCATGGCCTTTCCTTTAGGCACCTTTATCTCACATTACTAAAACGCAAGGTTGGGTTTGAAGGGAAGATGTAGAGCAAGGTTAAAGAAAATAAACACTTCAATTTACAATATTAAATATGGTAATTCCTTCCCAAAAAGAATACATAGAAAAAACATAAATTTTAATGAAGATGGAGATGTTCACTGATGTAGATATATGATAAGAAAACATGTTAATCATTAAAAATTAAATCTAGTAGTTTATATTATCTCCTAAGCCTTAAAGTATAATTTCAACATATTTAAAAAATAGAAAAAATCAATTTCACAATATAAATTAACAATAAATATTATAAATTTAAAATACTTATATTTAAAACCCATTAAACATACTTGTTACTTTACCTAAGTATTCATAAAAAATTCATAATATAGATGAGAAACAACATTAAAAATGCTTATAATTTAATTCATAATCAACAGTTATAGTAAATGTACAATCAATAAAAAAGGAACTTCTATATTATAACTATAAATAAAAAGACAACATCCAAAAGGATATTGAAATAAACAAAGGAAAAGTGATACTGAATTTCTTTTGTTAATTAAAAAAAAATACAAAAGAATTAAGAAAAGAAACACATTCCGAAATGGTTGGTCAATCTAATCTAGTGTATTCGTCCTAAAAAATAACAAAGGATCCCAAAATCCTAATCTTTAGTTGCAAAAAATCCATCCTTTTAAAAGTACCAAATGTTTTGTTGTATTCTTCCTTAGAAGCTAAGTTTCTGTCTATTTTTCCAAAATTGCATTGTAAAAATAGTAAAAGAGTTGAGGTGTGTGGAGAAAATAATAAATGCTTGAACTAATATTTGTAATAACATATGAAATTGGGTACTTTTAATATTTTGTTTTGAAAAGAAGAATTTTCAATTCCCATTATTTTATAAAAAGATTCTCCCAAATTTAAAAAGAAAAATATTTTACTTTAAAAATCAATAAAATTGTGTGAAACTATATAAAATTCAAGTAGAAATTTGATTTTTTTTTAAAAGTTTCACCATGTATTCTATGGTTGTAAATTTAAGAATTAGTAATATTTTTCAAGTTTTCTATGCATTAAAAATATTATGGATGCTTAATTTTCCCGTATTTGTAATCTTTTATATTACTCTACTTCAATATGCTTTACAAACTAGTATACTACTATAGAATCAGAATCCTTGAATGTTCTTGGAGAATGTGAATTACATAGAATAAAATGAATTTACAATATCTCTTGTGTTAAATATCTTGGAGTTAAAAATTATAGTGGATGGGAGGATGAAGAAGTGTTAGCCGACCCTTCCTTAATGATGCCATTCTTTTCAAAGGTTATTTAGTGGAAGGGTTAGTAAACCCTTCTTCAGGAACAATATTCTTGTTGAAGGGAAGCACGAAGAAGGGAGGATTAAGCCATTTTTCAGCATAGAATTATCATTGAAATGGATCACTCAAAATGGTCTATCAACCCTTCCTAATGTTTTCATTAGGTATCGAATGGAACTATCATCTAACCATTATTCAAGAACTATATTATGATGGAGGTAAAGCATTGAGAATGGCCAATAGAACCATCCTAAACATTGATATTCATATTTCATGGTATCAAGTGGAAGGGTTAGCATACCCTTTCTCAATAATAGTTTACATGTCAGGTGGATAGTAGGGAATAGATAATGAACCCTTCCTACAACTTAAAATTTTGATGTAGAAAGAGCATGAAGAAGGGTAAACTAATCATTCCTTAATGAGGGATTGTGTATCGAGTGTAAGTGTTAGTCGATCCTATTGAAGCATAGTATTATAATATAGGTGGATCATGGAGAAGGGCCAACTGACCCTTCCTAATATATGGTATTCACATCAAGGGGTCTCTAATGGAATGATCAACTTATGTGGGATACCAAAGCATATATTTTTATTCATTGGAATCCTAAGGAAGGGTCAATTGACCCTTTTTCCACCATATAGTTATTAATGAGGGTAAGAATATAGAAGATTTCATTAAGCTTTATTGAATGATGTTATTCTCAATGTGGATTATTCTATTGGAGGTGAGCATGAAATAGTGTCAATTAAGCATTCCTCAATGTTGTTTTTCTTTCCATGGGGAGTCTAGTGAAAGGGCCATTGAACTCTTTCTCAAGAATTCTATTTCTATTAAAGGAGAGCATGAAGAAGGGTCGATCATGCCTTCATGGAGAATATATTTTGTTTCATTGGGTATCGAATGGATGGGTTAATCAACCATTCCTCAAGAATTTTTTCACATAATGAGGACCCATAGGAATTGTTAATAGACCGTTCCTATATAATAGTATTAGCAAGCAGGTGGAGCACATAGAAGGTCTAGTTGATCATTAATCAAGGATGGTATTTTATTTTAGTGCTAGGGTATCTAATGAAATAGTCCACTAGCCTTTGCTAGAGTAATTTTTTATCTAGTGGAAAGGTTAGATGGTGCTTCTTTAGGATTAATAATCTCATAAAAGAGAGCATTCAGAATATTTAAGTTACCCTTCCTCAAGGATGGTATTCATGTCAATGACTATCTAGCGGAAGGGTCAACAAAACTTTCTCAAGCAATGTTTTTCAATAATTATGTTTCCATATAAGGTTTTGTCAATCCTTTCTCTAGTATATAACTCTCATGGAAGCAGAGTACATAGAAGGTCCAAATAAACCTTCCTTATTGATTTTGTTTTCCTAGTAGGTTTATCTAGTAGAAGGTTTAGTTGGCATTTCTTTCAATGTAATATTCTTATTGAAGGGAACATAGAGAAGGGTTATTTGAACCTACTTGAAGGATGTTATTTTTATGAAAGTGTATCTAGAGAAAGGGTACATCAAACCTTCCTCTAACATATTATTGTCAAGGAAGGGAAGTAAAGGAAAATTGTTTCTCAACCCTTCCTCTAGCATGGAATTCCCAAAGAGGGGTATTCCATGGAAACACATAAAAAACCACTTATATTATGAAACAAGAACTTTATACTAAGAACAAGAAATCTAGCGATAAAAACGATGATTTTTGCATAAAAAACACCAAAAACACCCCCTAAATAGAAAAGTGTTGATACCAGTATACAGGTTTTTTTTTAGGCTAAAAAATGGTGTCATGTCCTAAACATGCCATACTATTGTTTACAAAAACCTTGAAATCAACCCCCAAATTGGAAAACAATTTTTTTCTTCAAGAGACAAATTACAACTTTTTTGAAACTTACATGTTAAACCAAAAAAATATTTCATAAACAATTTCACCATTCTAACCTTTTAAAATCAAACAAATTATGGTGTGATTCATAATGAAATCATATATTATACCCTACAAGAGCACACTATTCATATAAATGATATAAAAAAATTCATTTAGAGTTTCAATTACATACATCATACTAATAAAAAACATCTAAAATGTTTCATGTGAAATTATTCAAACTCATCCATGGATTCTAACACCCCATCAGAATCTATATTTTCGGCACATGAACGACTGGATATAATAATAATAAAAAATTAAACCCCTAACATCCTAACCCCCATTTACAAAATTTAAAACACAGCCCCCTCCCTCCTCTAAATGTTAAATGCACAACTCAACTAAGGTCTTGTGGGAATAATCGATCCACCACTAATTTCTTATATATTGATTTGTTACTTTCCTTTGTTTCCTAGGTGGTGTTAATATATGTGAGAATAACATCTATCCGTGTTATTAAATGGAATGTTAATATATGTGAGAATAACATCTATCCATGTTATTAAATGGAACTGCGTTTTTTTCCAATTTGTTTTTGGAATATGGTGAATATATTTAAAGTTTTTTTTAACTAAATCTGAATTTTTTGTTGTTTGTTGGGCAATTTTAAGAACATAAATGAAATCATGCAGCTCAAAAAACCCCAAGAAACTTCACTCTCGCTATTTGAAAATTCCTTGAATTTTTTTACCAAAAACGCCCCAAATCAAGCCGAAAATTCAAGCACAATCTTTGCACATTTAAACAAACCTTTTTTTATTTGGGATGGACATTCATCTCCAAAAATCTGAAATTCTTGGACATGTTTAGTCCTAGATTTTATATTTTTACAATGAATTCTTACTATGTATTTTAGAAGCAGTAAGCTAAACTCTAGACCATTTTGCACCTAAAATCCGGTGAGTTTTCTCACCAAAATCAGGCAAAAATTGTTCAAAGGTTAGTTTTTAGTGATTGGAATTGTATATATGGGTGCCCCAATGGTAATCGAAGGTCCTAAATCCATTTATGCAATAAAAATTGCAATTTTAACATTGAAAAACTAATTTTCAACAACAAATCGTGTTACCGGATTTAGACCAAACTGGCCTGAAAAGGTGCAAATGGTATAAAGATTAGCGAAGTCCATCTTATAACCCATGCCCTTCTGCACATCTGGGTGCACTTTTTGAACAAACCATAGTCCATATATTTGAACAAAAAGTGAGTCAACATTAATGACACCATGTTACTTAAGAAAGACTATTAATGTTGCCCTTTTTCTCGATTCATGGAGAGGGCTTATATCAAGAGCTACATTAAATTCACATAATAAAGAACAAAAACTTTAATTACAATGCTTCTATTCCATATATATATTATCTTTTTACTAACACTATATGCTAATAATATTTACACTAATTTTATTGATTAACTATCCTAACTAATATTTGAAGGTTACTCCCCCATATAAACATTTTAAACAAATGCCCAACATTATGTAGAACCCTTGACGTGTGTAATGTATACATTATACATGGTATATGATTTAATATGAGAACAAGAATGTATAAATAAAAAGTTTAATATTTTGGTTGCATCTATACACATTATTGTAAAGAGTTGATAGTAAGACAAAAATGTATGAGTTCATTCCTTTATTGTTTTATGAAGATATTTCCACTTGTAACATAAACCTTGGAGCAATATTAACACTAGCATATACATTAATTCTATTTATATATCTCAAAAATGAATTGGAATGCAAAATTCCTACTTTTTCTCTCCCATACATATTTAAAGCTAGGATAGATTATCTTATTAATGATATAAACATTATATATTAACTTCCGTATTCCCACTACCAATTAGAAATTGATAGCAAAATTCAGAGCCAATTGCCCTTAATAACCTACATTTAGCAAATGATGTTGTTGACCCAACTTCACTCGTAAATCCACTAGTTTCTTCACCACCAGCGGTACGAAATCCCACATCCTTCATGTAGATGGATGGCATAAACTTCAAGCCCGAGGTCATCACTGGAAGTGCACTCAAAAATTCATATAAAAGGTCGAACCAAGTTCACTGGGAGTGGGTGAAGGTTACAATGTTCAAGGCAATTATATAACAGCAAACATAGAGTAAATGAAAATAAGGCATCCCAATTGTTGATTGTTTGTGGTTCAAACCATAGCTTGAATAAGTATCACATTCATAACATAAATTGATTCTTGCAAGAAGTGAAGAAGTCAACAAATACAACAATTAACGTTGAACAACTGGGCTTGGGGCTAAAGGTAACTAGCTTCAAGTATTAATAGCTTTCCAGTTTCCATTCTTGTAAAAAGAGAGAGAGAGAGGGAGGATAAAAGAAGTACTACTTCTAAGAGCTAAAGCGAATAAGTTCCCTAAGCGTAAGTAAGAAGCTAGAGAGGTCTTTTGTCTCCATTCTTGGGAATATAGTTATTTAATGATGCATGAATAGATAAGTTGTTCCTATAGGTAATAATTCAATCTAATCCAAACAATCAATAAAATAAAGGCATTGTATTGCGATGCCATAGATAAGTTTACTACTAATTTTCGCCTGTGGGAACCTGAACTCAATCTAGATAGGGGATTGCCATATCATATACTGCATGCATATTTTACTACTGTAGCTGGAGTATCTATGTAATATTTCATTCAGGATTTAGTTATGTCTCGCATGGATCGTATAGCATGCCTCTCTTGTTGGATACCATCTATGTATTCCGGCCCTGCTGGTTGGAGTTCGTTTGGGTTATGTTCGTTGCATTCGTGGCGTGGTAATTCCTCATAGTAGTTGTTCCCGTCATTGTATTCGTTATCGTTTTTCTTTTTGTGGTCATATTGGTCCTTCTCCTTGTTTGGTGCTCGGGTCCTGTCCTTACAATCCTCTCACATGTATTATTTTCTATGTGTCCCACAATGTAGTGAAAAGGAAAAGTGATTCCCCGGGGTTTACCACTGCGTGACCGAACCAAAAATAAAAAGTAAAGACAGACCACAGTTCAAGCAAAAGAGCTATAAGCGGTACCTGGAACAATGTCTCAATCCAACCTGAGCACCTATACTGTTTGATAAATGTTTGGGAAGCTCTCGCAACTCAGGAGGGAGGCGGAGAAGAGAAAAGGGAGGAGGGAGAGGAGCTCCGCTCCCTCCTCCCTTTTCTCTTCTCCATCGTTCCCAAAGAAATATACCAGCAATAATAAAATAATTTATAAAGTAGCTGGAGTATCTATGTAATATTTCATTCGGGATTTAGTTATGTCTGGCAGGGATCGTATATCATGCCTCTCTTCTTGGATACCATCTATGTATTCTGGGCTTGCTGGTTGGAGTTTGTTTGGGTTATGTTCGCTGCATTCATGGCGTGGTAATTCCTCATAGTAGTTGTTCCCGTCATTGTAGTCATTATCGTTTTTCTTTTTGTGGTCATATTGGTCCTTCTTCTTGTTTGGTGCTCGGGTACTGTCCTTACAATCCTCTTACATGTATTCTTTTTCATGTGTCCCATGGCATAGTGAAAAGGAAAAGTGATTCCCCAGGGTTTACCACTACATGACCGAACCAGAAAGGGAAAGTAAATATAGATCGCAGCTCAAGAAAAAGAGCTATAAGCGGTACCTAGAACAATGTCTCAATCCAACCTGAGCACCTATACTGTTTGCTAAAAGTTTGGGAATCTCTCGCAACTCAGGAGGGAGGCGGAGAAGAGAAAAGGGAGGAGGGAGCAGAGCTCCGCTCCCTTGGCAGCCAAAGATCCACCCCTTGCTAGTGGCACGACTATCATAATCATGCCACCAGTAAGGGGTGGATCTTTGGCTACCAAGGGAGCAGAGCTCCGCTCCCTCCTCCCTTTTCTCTTCTCCATCGTTCCCAAAGAAATATACCAGCAATAATCAAATAATTTATATACACTATCCTCTAAATTATCCTCTAAATTTGAACCTATAACCTCCTAAAAAAACACTGCATGCTCTTAACCAAAACTACAAACAATTACAGATTACGCAAACTAATACACCACCTTCACATGATCTCGATCATGTTGTAGCTGCTTCCTCTACAATTCATACTGGGGATCATCGATAGGAAGCTCATATCTACAAGTAGGGCACGAATTTCGAATGCTCAGCAATTTTACTATGCAATGAGAATGGAACATATGTTTACAGGGAATCTGTCTTCCAGGTTCCCCTACAGAGATCATTTCTTTGCAAATTGTGCATAGTGCAACATCGTTGTCTACTTCATTCTGAGAAACAGTAACTGTGGGAAAACCCTCTACTTCTGATTTAGCTGCTAGAGGAGCTCCTATGTCAGTATTCTCTACTTCTTCATTTTCGTTGAACACACGGATTGGTACTTGTTCTCCATTCTGCAAAGTCAAATTTATTGTGATAAGTGGGACATTATTATTTTCTTATGGGTTGTTACCTTCGACGATATCTTTGCTATCATGAGTTTCTTGAACTACTTCTTCATCTTCTTGAATATCATCCTCAAACTCTGAATAATATTCATCTAGATAATCTGAATTATTTGAATTATTTGTGAATACGTGCTGCCATATAATAATGACTCTATGGTGTTGCAAAAGTTCTAGCATCTGATCAGAGCTAAGATCTACATTCCACATAGCTTCCACAGTACCATGTCCTTGATCCTTAAAGTCCCAATCCAATATTCTCAATCGAAGATTGTAGTCTCGATTTTCGATTGAACTGAGGTTTCTGATGGAGTTAACCGCAACAAGAGGGTATAATCCATATGATTCCTTTGATACTATGTGCTGAATCCCAAGGCCTTGGATATCATAGGTAGCAATATTTTGAGGTTCTTCTCTTACTGTTCTCATAAGTAGAATACTTAAATCATGGAAATAATCATACACGCTCGTACTCCTCAGGGTGTAATCAAATCCGATGTTATCCCACCTTTGATCAGTCTGCATTGCTTGCTCCATCTATAACAAGATTGATATGCAAAATCTGCAACAAAAAATGAAAGTTAGAGCTGAGATCAATGGGATATATGGAAGAGTTTGCACCCCCGCATATAGTAGGTTGGATCATAAATTAGTTTTTATGCTAATGATTAGTCGCTAAATAAATAAGATTTTTAATTTTACTAACACCACTATCACGTTATATAAAAAAATGGACGATCATGGCTCCACTAAACAAATTTCCTCGACCGATTGAAATCCTAACTGGGCCATGGGCCCGGGTTTTTAATCATTATTTGGTGGATATTTATAAAGTGGGGCTCATAAAAATAAAAGAGAATGAATAGTGTAAACAACCAACCATGAAAACTTTATACCTCAAGAGCAAGAATCTTCTTTGAATGGTTCCTTCAATGGTGCGAGAATGTTCCTTCAATGGCTCGCAGATCCTAGAACTTGCATGCATATATTTCAATTTATTTTTTGAGTTGTAATTGACTACAATATATATATTTGGCTTAAAAGTTTTGGTTTTGAAGTTGAGTCGAGGGCCAACATTCAAGGGCACTAAATTATATTCATTTTTTTCACTATTATCTGAAATAATTTATTATTTTTATTTTTATATAAAAGACTTTATCAATATTTTGTTATTTTTTTTCATATAAAAAATATTATATTAGTTTTATATGAAAATCAATATATACTTTTAATATAATATAATTTAATATCTTGAAACTTTCATAACCTAATTTATAGTTAAAACTATTTTATTTAAGATGGAAGAAATATTAATGTGTGTCTCCCTTGTGGCTCAAAACCCTAACTTATCCCTTTCTTATCTATTTTCCCTTCTGCTCTTTTTTGAGGATCTGTGATGAGCAACCTCATGGCTCACCCTAATGGGGGGTGGTGAATGCCCCCCTACCTTTCACCCTAATATGCACCCTCTTTCTGCTACAAATGACGCTTCCAACAAAGTGGTGACTAACAACCTGTCATTAAAGGACATGAAGATAGACGGGAAACACAATACCCTACCAGATGAACTAGACGCAAAGAAGAAGCAAAAAACTAGCACTTTCATAGAAAAGCAACAAATTCCCCTCGCCTTGAACTCCCTTCAGCTTGAATAATTGCTCATATTCAATATATGAAGGATCTGCAAATTTATTGGGCTCTAGCCAACAGAAAGAGCCTTAATGGGTTGAATTGCATCAAAATGGAATCCAAAAGCACATTTTGACGTGCAACTCAGATCTAAGGGCTTCTTTTTCAAGGGGGGCCTTACTTTTTCAACTCTGCACGATTTTTCATCCCCAACTAGGTATAAATATTCAACCCATATATGGAATATTTCTCCTCGGATCCATTGAGACCAAATTCAGATGTCTGCCCCAGTATTTAGACCTTCAATAACAACTTTATCCTATTTAGCTTGTGCGGTTTAGTGAGACCCCAACACCTAATGCAACCATCAGAATCTCTGGCAAAAATTTTCTTTGCATCCAAACTCCAAACAATACTCAATTTTTTTCCTTTAACTCTTGGAAACAACCTGTAATATTCCACGCCTTCCTCATGAACAACATAAATGCGAACAACACCATCATCGCAACCAATTGCCACTCGTTGCACCACAAGTTGTTCTTCTTCACTATCAGATCCACGAGCAGTGTTGTTTATTCCATTTTCATCACCACCATCATCATTATGCCAGCTGGATTCAATCCGAGGATCTCTTGCTCTTTTTAAGCGCTTAGTTGCCATTTTCTAGATAGATCCTCTAATGGCCTCTAGAACCATCTTCTGCTGTAAAGAACCAAGGTCCCATTCCGAAATGGATCCATCCAAACTAGCTGAGAATAAACGACGAGATGGACAAGAACCTGAGTATATTAACGATATCACATTGAAGTATATTAAGTCTTTTTTGAAATTATTAATGCTATTTGATTTATTGGTTTTAAATTAAAAATTTGAACACGATATATTGTATTTAGAAAATTTAGTCTTTCTATTTACTTAATCCAAATAGCCTAATGTTTGGTATTTGATTGGATTAACATAGTACTTTTAAACTATTTATATAGAATCAATGGTTTTTTTTATTAAATTGGAGTATATTTGTTTTAGTTGTTATTAAAAATGTTTTAATATAATTAGTAATGATGTTTTGAGGTATTTAAAATTTATATTCAATTTTATTTTAAATTATTATGTAATTAAAAATAAAACATTATAAAAAACTCATATTTTATTAATGAATAAATAGTGTAATGAAATAAATGGTGGGATACATTATAATATACATAATTACATATAACACTTAGAATGATGGTAGTCCATCTTTAACAAAATATGTGACAACTATGTTTATTCACAAAAAGCTCTTAAGAAGATAATTATATTTCATTTTATAATAATGTCAAAAATATAAAGGAAGCAAAAACCCTAATGTGAAAAAACTCTAAAGTTTGCCGGGAAAGGATGAGGGAGGGACAAGAGTTTTTTTTTTTAATTTGTTTTGAATATAATGTTTAGGGGAGCGTTTAGGGGGTTAAGGAATTAAAAATATAATTTTTAATATTGTTTTAAATTTAATGTTGTGGGGGTTAGGGGGAGGGCTTTTAAAAAGAAATTATTTATATTTTTTTAATATAATGTTGTGTGGGTGGGGTTGAGTTTAGGGGTTAGGGGGTATAATTTTGTTTTCAAATTTTTTTAAGTGTAATGTTGTGAAGGTTGTTTAGGGGGTTGGGGGAGGGATTTAATGTAATGTTTTTTAATACAATGTTGTGGGGAGTTAGGGGGTTTTATTTTTTATTTTTATTTTATTTTTTTAAGTAATATTGATGTTATTGTTACGGGGGTTTTAAAATTTTGTTATATTTTTTAAATTTAATGTGGGGGGGGTTAGGGGGTTGGGGACTTGTTTTATTTTATTTTTTTAATGTAATATCGATGTAATTTTATAAATGTACTTTTTAATATTTTATTGAAATACTTGTGGCGAAGATGTCAAAGGAGCCTCAATCCCCATTAGCATGGATGTTTGGAAAGGAACAATTTGGGAATCTTGCAGACATAGAAGAACCAATGGAAGAGGACATTAATGTTCCTCAAGGAAGCCAAGCTCAGAAAATTCCAATTTTGATGAAGAATTTGGCTAGCTTGATATTGTTGATTAGTTTCATGTCTTGAAGAAAATGTTAAATTTGACAACTTTTTGATAAGATATATTAGTAATATTTTGACTTTCAAACTTTATTTTAGAAATAAAATTTCTATATATAATGTTTTTAATATGTTATTTACAAATATGTGGTATAGTTTTTCTTGAATTTATGTGAATGGTTACTTTTTGGAAAAAAATATAAAATAATATCATTTTTATACAAAATATCTTTGAAAATCCATTGAAAATGGTTTTCAATGTTTTTATTTTCTGGATTTTCTTACAA